>CM061061.1:25785906-26040857 GCA_030762865.1 Paraleonurus japonicus | reverse complement strand
AATTAATTAGCTAAAGTGTATCACACTAAAATTAAAATTAAAAAAAAATTGACCACTATAGTACAAAAAAAAAAAAAAAAAAAAGTTTCTTCTAATATTATGTTCAATTGTTGTTATACTCTACCGTTATCATGATTCTTGTTCCACTGTGTTATCATTAGTAGTGTGATGATTACTAGAGTTGATCTCATATAAAATACTCACTCTATCCCATAAATATAGATTTATTTTCTATTGGCTTTTGTCCCACAAAAATAGTCATTGTGCTATATTTAATATATTATTAATGTTTTTTTCTTTCATTTTGCCCCTATTTAATGTATTTTATTTTATTTCAAATCAATATCTAGATATTAGTAATTGTCTTGGAAAATAAGTAAATGTATGGAGAAAATGGAAAATCAAAACAACAATTTAATGTATCAATTATAATATTTTTCCTAATGTGTGTGAAAATTACTATAGATCTATATTTTTAAATATTTTTATGAATCTTTTAATTTTGAATGTCATAAAAAATATGTAAGAATATCGGTTTCATATATTAGATTGTATCATACAAATTTTTATGTAGTAATTATGATAGTTATGTATATGGTTAATAATACTCCCTCTGTAGGATCGGTTTCTGAGTTGACTTTTTCAACGGTTTTGTGTGAGAATTATTTCATAGTAATATGTGTACAAAAGTTGTTTTATATGAATGGTATGATAGTTAATAAGGTTAACTAGCATACCATTCATATAAAACAACTTTTTGTACACATATTACTATAAAATAATTGTCACACAAAAATCGTTGAAAAAGTCAATTATAAAACCGATGCTGAAGGTAGTAATAATTTATCACAGGTTAGCTCAACTTTTTCTCTAGTGTTATCATATACAACACATATTTTCACGATAATTAATGAGCTGACAAAGTCATATTTCATTCGAAAAAATATCAAAAAATGATTACTTAAAATATATGAAAACAAAACCAATGAAATAACAGGAAAATATTTGATTCCAACAATTAAATATAGAGATACATAATTAATTGTTTATGAAATGTGAATAATTTCTTTTATTACCAGAGTACATTTCATTTCACCTTGGTAGTTGAATTATGATGGATCTAGTATAACATATAACTTTTTACAATATTTTTAAGGACAATAAATCATGAAGAGAAAAATTAAGAAAAAATGACTTAAATTTTTACCTGACGAATGAGGAAAATATATTAAGTGAAATCGGATCAGCCGATCATGCCGCACGGACACCGGTCCCAAACTCCAAAAGTATTGACCCTCGACCTTCCTCCGCAGACTCTAGATCTATTGACCTTAATTTCTAGGAAAAATTACTTTTAGGTGTAAAATTCAACCCCCACTTACTAATAGGTATAAAAAAAAATAGAATTACCGATAAGTGTAAAAGTATAATTTAGAGACCAATATACCCTTTGCTCTCCCTTTTCTAATTCAAAGTCAATATTTCAATGTTAAAATAAAAAACATGCCGTCTCTCTCTCTCTCTCTGCCTATTTCACTCTCTCTTTAGCTCTCTCTCTCTCTCCCTCTCTCTAAATCACAACCACGCTAATTCCCGATCGGCGGTGGCACTCTCGACACTCGATCGGCGGCGGCGATTCTCTCTTGGGGCTACGGGCGGCGGTGCCCGCACTGGAGTTCCAGCGTCAGCGTTGGGCTCTCACCGCGACTAGCGGCGCTCGCGCATGGATGCGGCGGTGCCCGTCTCGGAGAACCGACGGTGGCTCACGGCAGGTGGTGGCTCGGTCCGACCAGACGGCGGCGAGAGACCAGACCGGCTCTCTTACTCTCTCAAATTTCAAATCTAGGGTTTGGAGACCAGGATGACAAGTGTGATTACTAACTCCTTGTTTTTATTTCGTATTTAATTTGTTGGTAATTTCATTATCGGATCGATGAAGGAAAAAAAAAAAAGCAGGATACAGAAATCTGCCAAAATTTCGTGAAATGGTGAAAACTAGAAATATTTCTTCGGTACTAAATGAAGCAACCCCTGTTCATTTTTATTTTATTTTTTTATGTGATTTGTGTTTGCTTTTGTTAAAACCTTGTGGATTTCGTCCATCTTGTTGCTCATTGTCCCCCTGTTTTAGGGCTATCTTGATGATAAAGATCAAATATATGTTTAGCTTGTTGTTTATCCGGAGATTGATGCAGCACTCCGATTAGGAATTATTTTGTGAATTTATTTTAGGTCTGCACAATGGTTGATCTTTCAACTAGATTGATGCAGATAACACTTTGTATTCTAGATTTTGATCTTTCACCAGACAAGGTCTTGCACAATGGTTGTTCTAAACAAGAGTTGTTTCTCTTGGAAGTGTCACTAAGATGGTTTTTTATTTCTTTCAAAAACTTAGAGAAGAAAAAACTAAAGATGTTTTTCTAATATAAAATTTCAAATCTTAGTTGAAGTGGAACTATAATAATCTTAGTTGAAGTGGAGTCATTCTTGTGTTGTGCATTTTATTTGGGCTGTACATATTGATTACGTGATTCTTCCAAGTACTTCTTCACCTTGCTGTATATGCTTTAAATTTTCCTCTTTGAAGGGAAGTAGTTTTATAGTCAAAATAATTCAAGAATCTAGTTTTTGACCTCATCAAATTGTACTAGTTCTAGTGGAAGTGATTGGGTGACCATTAAAGTTATGAGGGTTGATGATAAAACCACTGAGCCTAATACCATTTCATGGGTAAACTTGATCAATTGTTGTGATATTTTATATGCATCTTTTCTTTTAAAATAATTCCATAAGATTGGTTTTTTTTGGAGGGTATAACCACGTGCAAAATTCTGATGCATATTTGTTTACAACAGGTTAAGTTTTCAAGTATTAGTTGGACGCATGATAACGAGATGTTTTTTCTACAACCGTTATCCAGCTCTTGAGTAAGAAAATATTCTATACTATAAACATGTTCTCGTTTTCCTTGAATTGTGCAGTTTAGAATGCCATTAAGTTAGGAGATGTAGTTAAATTACGTGGTATGAAATAGATGTTTTACTTGCACTTTTACTCATATTTGATGGTTTATTTGGAAGGGATGGAGAGAAGTTGGATGCGGGGCACGTAGACATATGTCAATCTAAAACATGAATTGTATTATCACTTTTTGGAGTACCGATCGGTGTGAGGATATTTTATGTTGGAAAGGTCGAGACAATCCTAAACATACACGCTCGGCTTGATCTACGGAAGATGGACCATATAATGTTATGGTGCAATAGGATACATTATTCAAAAAATTAAGGAAAATTACTTTTAGGTGTAAAATTCAACCCCCACTTACTAATAGGTATAAAAAAATAGAATTCTTGATAAGTGTAAAAAGTATAATTTAGAGACCAATATACCCTTTGCTCTCTCCCTTTTCTAATTCAAAGTCAATATTTCAATGTTAAAATAAAAAACATGCCGTCTCTCTCTCTCTCTCTCTGCCTATTTCACTCTCTCTTTAGCTCTCTCTCTCTCTCTCTCAAATCACAACCACGCTAATTCCCGATCGGCGGTGGCAATTTCGACACTCGATCGGCGGCGCATTCTCTCTTAGGGCTACGACGGCGGTGCCCGCACTGCATCAAACGTCGGCGGTGGCTCTCACCGGCGACTAGCGGCGCTCGCATGGATGCGGCGGTGCCCGTCTGGAGAAGCCGACGGTGGCTCACGGCAAGGTGGTGGCTCGGTCCCGACCAGACGGCGGCGAGACCGACCGGCTCTCTTACTCTCTCAAATTTCAAATCTAGGGTTTCGGGAGACCGAGATGACAAGGTGATTACTAACTCCTTGTTTTTTATTTCGTATTTAATTTGTTGGTAATTTCATTATCAGATCGATGAAGGAAAAAAAAAAGCAGATACGTGGAAATCTGCAAATTTCGTGAAATGGTGAAAACTAGAAATATTTCTTGATACTAAATGAAGCAACCCCTGTTCATTTTTATTTTATTTTTATGTGATTTGTGTTTGCTTTTGTTAAAACCTTGTGGATTTCGTCATCTTGTTGCTCATTGTCCCTGTTTTAGGGCTATCTTGATGATAAAGATCAAATATATGTTTAGCTTGTTGTTTATCTCGGAGATTGATGCAGACCCGATTGAGGAATTATTTTGTGAATTTATTTTAGGTCTGCACAATGGTTGATCTTTCAACTAGATTGATGCGAGATAACACTTTGTATTCTAGATTTTGATCTTTCACAGAACAAGGTCTGCACAATGGTTGTTCTAAACAAGAGTTGTTGTTTCTCTTGGAAGTGTCACTAAGATGGTTTTATTTCTTTCAAAAACTGTGAGAAGAAAAACTAAAGATGTTTTTCTAATATAAAATTTCAAATCTTAGTTGAAGTGGAACTATAATAATCTTAGTTGAAGTGGAGTCATTCTTGTGTTGTGCATTTTATTTGTTTGGCTTACATATTGATTCTCGTGATTCTTCCAAGTACTTCTTCACCTTGCTTTGTATATGCTTTAAATTTTCCTGCCGAAGGAAGTAGTTTTATAGTCAAAATAATTCAAGAATCTAGTTTTTGACCTCATCAAATTGTACTAGTTCTAGTGGAAGTGATTGGGTGACCATTAAAGTTATGAGGGTTGATGATAAAACCCACTTGAGCCTAATACCATTTCATGGGTAAACTTGATCAATTGTTGTGATATTTTATATGCATCTTTTCTTTTAAAATAATTCCATAAGATTGGTTTTGGAGGGTATAACCACGTGCAAAATTCTGATGCATATTTGTTTACAACAGGTTAAGTTTTCAAGTATTAGTTGGACGCATGATAAGGAGATGTTTTCTACAACCGATTATCCAGGCTCTTGAGTAAGAAAATATTCTATACTATAAACATGTTCTGTTTTCCTTGAATTGTGTGCAGCTTTAGAATGCCATTAAGTTAGAACTCGATGTAGTTAAATTATGTGGTATGAAATAGATGTTTTACTTGCACTTTTACTCATATTTGATGGTTTATTTGGAAGGGATGGAGAGAAGTTGGATGCAGTACGAGACATATGTCAATCTAAAACATGAATTGTATTATCACTTTTTGGAGTCTATTGATCCGCGGTGTGAGGATATTTTATGTTGGAAAGGTCCGAATGCAATCCTAAACATACACGCTCTGGCCAGATCACGGAAGATGGACCATATAATGTTATGGTGCAATAGGATACATTATTCAAAAATTAAGGAAAAATTACTTTTAGGTGTAAAATTCAACCCCCACTTACTAATAGGTATAAAAAAAAATAGAATTACTGATAAGTGTAAAAAGTATAATTTAGAGACCAATATACCCTTTGCTCTCCCTTTTCTAATTAAGTCAATATTTCAATGTTAAAATAAAAACATGCCGTCTCTCTCTCTCTCTCTCTGCCTATTTCACTCTCTCACTAGCTCTCTCTCTCTCTCCCTCTCTCTAAATCACAACCACACGCTAATTCCCGATCGGCGGTGGCACTCGACACTCGATCGGCGGCGGCGATTCTCTCTTAGGGCTACGGACGGCGTGCCCGCACCGGACCAGCGCGTCGGCGTTGGGCTCACCGGCGACTAGCGGCGCTCGCGCATGGATGCGGCGGTGCCCGTGCGAGAACCGGCGGTGGCTCACGGCAAGGTGGTGGCTACGGTCCGAGCAGACGGCGAGAGACCAGACCGCTCTCTTACTCTCTCAAATTTCAAATCTAGGGTTTGGGAGACCCGGATGACAAGGTGATTACTAACTCCTTGTTTTTATTTCGTATTTAATTTGTTGGTAATTTCATTATCGTATCGATGAAGGAAAAAAAAAAAGCAGATACGAGGAAATCTGCAAATTTCGTGAAATGGTGAAAACTAGAAATATTTCTTCGGTGCACTAAATGAAGCAACCCCCTGACCTTCATTTTTATTTTATTTTTTTATGTGATTTGTGTTTGCTTTTATTAAAACCTTGTGGATTTCGTCATCTTGTTGCTCATTGTCCCTGTTTTAGGGCTATCTTGATGATAAAGATCAAATATATGTTTAGCTTGTTGTTTATCCGAGATTGATGCGCACCCGATTAGGAATTATTTTGTGAATTTATTTTAGGTCCGCACAATGGTTGATCTTTCAACTAGATTGATGAGATAACACTTTGTATTCTAGATTTTGATCTTTCACGTAACAAGGTGCACTTTCAATGACAATGGTTGTTCTAAACAAGAGTTGTTTCTCTTGGAAAGTTTAATCAAGATGGTTTTTATTTCTTTCAAAAACTTAGAAGAAAAACTAAAGATGTTTTCTAATATAAATTTCAAATCTTAGTTGAAGTGGAACTATAATAATCTTAGTTGAAGTGGAGTCATTCTTGTGTTGTGCATTTTATTTGGTTGTACATATTGATTATGATTCTTCCAAGTACTTCTTCACCTTATTTGTATATGCTTTAAATTTTCCTGCTGAAGGGAAGTAGTTTTATAGTCAAAATAATTCAAGAATCTAGTTTTTGACCTCATCAAATTGTACTAGTTCTAGTGGAAGTGATTGGGTGACCATTAAAGTTATGAGGGTTGATGATAAAACCATCGAGCCTAATACCATTTCATGGGTAAAACTTGATCAATTGTTGTGATATTTTATATGCATCTTTTCTTTTAAAATAATTCCATAAGATTGGTTTTGGAGGGGTATAACCACGTGCAAAATGGTCGATGCATATTTGTTTACAACAGGGTTAAGTTTTCAAGTATTAGTTGGACGATGATAACGAGATGTTTTTCTACAACCGCATTATCCGGCTCTTGAGTAAGAAAATATTCTATACTATAAACATGTTCTGTTTTCCTTGAATTGTGCGAGTTTAGAATGCCATTAAGTTAGAACTCGATGTAGTTAAATTATGTGGTATGAAATAGATGTTTTACTTGCACTTTTACTCATATTTGATGGTTTATTTGGAAGGGATGGAGAGAAGTTGGATGCGAGGCACGAGACATATGTCAATCTAAAACATGAATTGTATTATCACTTTTTGGGTACTGATCGGTGTGAGGATATTTTATGTTGGAAAGGTCCGTACAATCCTAAACATACACGCTCAAGCTTCGATCACCGGAAGATGGACCATATAATGTTATGGTGCAATAGGATTCATTATTCAAAAAATTAATTATGATTATGAGCAGTTTTTCGTGCACATTTTTATGTAGAATGCATTCCATCATGTGCATTTTACATTGTACATGTGCATTTTACGGTGTGCATGTGCATTTTCTAGTGTGCATGTGTATTATTCGTTTGTCGTGTGCACATTGATGTGTACGTGTGCATTTGTTGACATGTGCACATGTGTATGTATATGCACTTGTGTGCATATTGGAGTGGACATGTGCACATTGATATTAACATGTTTGCATATTGGTGTGAAGGTGTGCATATTGGTGAACACGTGTATACATGTATATGCACGTGTACATTGAATGAGCATGTGTATTTTTATTTGATTTTGTATTAGATTTTTTTAATGAACCTGAATTGATTTATATATAAGAATAAATTATTTTAATTATTATTATTAAAATTAAAATATTCTAATTATTTGTTCTGAGTCACGAATTATTATAGTACTTTGACGAAATAAATCATGTGGTGAAAGCATTAAATGGAAAATAATAATTAAAAAAAGAGTTAAAAACCGAAATAAATCATGTGGTGAAAGCATTAAATGGAAAATAATAATTAAAAAAAGTTAAAAAAGACGTCACGGTGTTTGATTGGAAAAAACAGTGCTAATAGAAAAAGAGAGGAGAGACTCATTAATTATTTAAAGTACATAAAAAAATTAGAGAGCAGGAAAAGTGACACATTACTGCAAAGAAAAGAGAAAAAGTGATATTATTAAGGGTGTATTTGGTATACAAGCATAGCATTTTACACGTAATAGTAATAGAGAAATATTTTTACACCTAATAGTAAAAAGCTTCTACACTTTACACCTAATAGTAACTCCCCCTAATTTCTATTATATACTACTCCAAAACTATTGACCCTCGGCCTCCACTTTTCATTTTTGGATCGACTGTTGTGCAACCTCCCTTTGTATACTCTAGATCTATTGACACGAAACACCCAGGGCCGTAGTTGCAAGAAAGCGGTGCTACCAGAAGGAAGAAGCAGTTACCGAAGGGGAAGAAGCGGTTGAGAAGAAAGAGAGAAATTCAAATTTTATTGATTGCGTAAAAATTATACACTATCTTTTGGTTCAAGGCTAATTACGGGTTTATATACACCCGGCCCCGCCCTATTAACAATATAGTCGCACAGCGACTTTACATTCTGAATTAAAAATAAAACATAACTAATACAATTGTTCCCTATTCTAAACGGGCGCCGCTGAATCCATCTTCTCCAAATCGACTATCTTCCTTTGTACTGTAAGATTCTCCCTTTCAAGCAATGCTTGTCCTCAAGCAAACAAGTGAGGGTATTTTGAATGGATGATTTCATAGGCTTCCCTGTGTGGCTTCGCATCGGGTAGATGAGACCAACGGACAAGAACCTCGGCGGCGGCATTTCCCGTTTAACCATCCGTGCGGGAATCTTAACGGAATCAAGAGTACACGCCAGTATCAAACTCGGTAAGTGTGAATCAACCTCTCTTGGATCACCTATTTTTCTTGAGTAGGAGACATGGAATGTATTGTGTATCTTAGATGTTGGTGGTAACGCTAAAGTGTAGGCCACTTTACCAATTTTTTGATAATCAAACGGTCCAGCGTATTTGGGACTAAGCTTCCATACATGGCTTTTGTGAATAGATAGTTGTTGATAGGGCTTAAGCCTCAAATATACCTAATCCCCCAGCTGAAACTCCGATTCACGTGTTTTATTTCGGGAAGCGGTCATTCTATCTCGAGCCTTCTGTAGGAGGAGCTTAAGGTGATGAGTAGCCCGCACGCTGCTATAGATTCTTCGACCCCGGACAGAACTCCGTAAAATAGGGCCCAAAGGCCAACATTGTAGGTTTGTACCCATATAGAGCCTCAAATGGAGACACACTAAGTGTAGTATGAAAATTGGTATTGTACCAAAATTCAGCCATCGGCAACCAAACTGCCCACTTCTTAGGACTTTGTCCACACATACACCTCAAATAACTTTCTAGGCACTGATTCACTCTCTCCGATTGCCCATCGGTTTGAGGGTAGGTCAGTACTCATTAGTTCTTGTACCCAATCGGCTTGAATAAGCTGTTGCCAAAAAATTACTTGTGAATATCTTGTCTCTACTCGAAACAACGCGGTAGAAGGTAGTCCGTAACTTTGTAGATGGAATCCCGAAAACACTTGGGCCAAGTGTGAAGCAGTGTATGGATGAGCTATAGGGATAAAATGATTTATATTTGAGGTCATCCTATCTACAATGACCCAAATAGTGTCAAATCTCGTGATTTAGGTAATTGCTCTATGAAATCCATCGTAATATCACCTGTGCATGGTCAGGTATTGGGAGGGGTTGTAATAGGGCTGGGATTTCAACAATTCATGCTTACATAATTGGTGTATGTATCGAGATACACAATTATGCACATCTTGTTTCAAGTTGGGCACACCAAAAATACGACCTTGATTTTGTTGAAAGTCAAAGCCTCCCCGAGTGTCCTCCCATAGATGAGCAAAGGCATATAATTCACTATTTTTTGCCTTAAATCACGTGCTTGGCCCACATATATTTTCCTTTGTATCTCACCATTCCAGTGAGTAGCTATACAATGACATATTGTAAAGGCCGAGTTAATCTACTAGTAATGACTTGCGGCACTAGAAGGTCCCCTTCATGGGCTGTCTTGTATCTCTTCTATCCAGCCGGCTTTAGCAAAGTTATAGCCGCCAATCTGCGCCTCTCTTCTTCCCGTCTTGAAAGTGCATCGGCCACTACATTCTCTTTACCACTTCTATACTCAATATTGTAATCATGCGGTAGCTTAGTGAGATATTTATGTTGCAAAGGAGTAGAAATCTTGTCTAAAGAAATACTTTAAACCTCTGTGATACATTACGATGGTGAGCGTTGAATGTAGCGGTAGCTTCTCCATTTATCCACTTTGCTTGTATGATAGCAAGAAATTCTTTCTCATAGATAGAAAGCCCCAAGTTCTCGACCCCAAAGCTTTCTTGATAAAAGCTAAGGGATGATTGTCCCGAAAACACCGCCTAGTCGAATAACATGCATCTGTCTCACTATAAATTTCTTTGAAAAATCTGGTAAACTCAAAATGAGAGCAGCCATCATTGCCTCTTTGAGGCGATTAAATGCCTCATAGCTGAATCATTCCAAATAAAAGTGACCTTTCTTGGTTAAGGAAGTCAATGGCTTGGCAATAATGCCGTAATGCCTAATGAATTTCCTATAATAACTGTCGACCCTAGGAATCCCCTCAAAGCCTTCACCGATTTAGGTGTAGGGCCAATCTCTCATCACTTTAATTTTCTCGGGATCGCACTAACGCCTTCTTTTGAGATTATATGACCCAAGTACTCAACTGGTCCTTTCCAAATGCACATTTAGAAGCTTTAGCCATCTGGTTATCTGCTAACACGGAAATCGTTTCCGAGGTGTAATTGATGTTCTTCCATGCTTGTACTATAGATGAGTATGTCATCAAAGAATACTAACACGAAATCCCTGAGATATGGAGCGAATATCTTATTCATAATAGCTTGAAAGGTTGCAGAGGAGCATTAGTAAGCCCAAAAGGCATTACTACAAATTCATATAAACCCGATATAAATCCACAAAAAGTCATCTTGTGAATATCCTCTCGGATGCACTTCGATTTGATGATAACCGGACTCTTAGATCAATCTTAGAAAATACCTTTGCTCTCCCCAACTCATCAAGAAGGTCATCAATTAAGGTATTGGATAGTTATCCTTAATTGTAATATGGTTCATTTTCTATAATCCACGAATCTCCAACTTCCATCTTTCTTTTTTAACAAGTAAAGTGGTGAAGCATAGTGGCTGTTGCTTGGTTGAATAACTCCACTATCCAACATCCCCTTAACTAATTTTTCAACTTCCTCCCTTTGTAGATGAGAGTATCTATGTGGCCGTTGCTTAATAGGTCTTTCTCCCTCCTTGATAGGTATTTTATGATCCAAAGCCCTTTGTGGAGGCAATTTGTCTGGAATTTGGAATTGGGAATTAAATTCAACTATTAAAGGCTTTAACTCAGCAACGTCGCATTTATCGAGTCACGAGCATGCCTTTTAGGATACAAATATATCCTTGGTCCTCACATTGCCCCCTTTTGAGCATCCTCTTGAGTTGTTTGTCGCTGATCATACTTATCTTCATATCATCACCACCGCCTTCGCAAAATAATGGTTTTCCCATTTCGCACAAACTCGGCTCTATGCCTCCCGAAAATCCAGTGTAATAGGCCCCAATTGACTCATCAAATCCACCCCTAACACCATATCATATCCTCCGAGCTGTAAAAGTCTAACTGGAGCACTAAACTTGTGATTCCCCATCTCCCACTCTAAGTTAGAACATTTAGAATTACTCTCCTCCTTGCTTCCATTAGCTATAGTAACAAGTAGAGGAGTTGTATGCTCCACCACACAACCCAATCTTTTTTAGGTCATAGGATCCATGAAGCTATGTGTACTACCCCGAATCCAAGAGTATAGATATAAGTTGTTCCCCAACCTTGCGCTCGTGATTTTAATAGTTTCGGGGTTACGTAGTTTCTGGACAATGAATTTAATTTCATTACTTCTCCGATCGAAGACTCTTCTTCAATAACCAGCTCCTCTTCATTCTCGTCTCGTTTATCCACCAATATAACAAAAGCCTGTTGCATTTATGGCCCTACGTGATAAATTTCATCGCAATTATAGCATAGATTTTGTTGCCTCCCGGCCTCCATTTCTGCTGAGTTAATCGTCTTGGTGGTGGTAATTTGCTCATTCCATGCCCAACACTTTTTTCATCTCCTTTGTTATGAGTGTTTGCTGAATTTGCTTTAAATCATGTCCTTTGATTGATATCTGTTGGCCCTTGAGTTCTCGCACCGTTGTTCCAAGTGGATTTGAAACCTTTCGAGGTCTATCCTGCACATAATCATGTGTTCTCGCTTCAAAGCTTAATTTGAATAGCCGTAGATAATCTATTTGGATTCATAATCGCAACATATTCCCAATATCTTCTTTCAGCTGATGAAGCTCTTAATGAAGTAATGTTCGTAAAGTGTTGCATTATTATTTAAGCATGAACGTCTTGGCCTCTTCAAACTCTCTTACATACTCCATCTTGAATTCATTTGTTTGAGCTTATTAAATCTCCAGGATGAGATTATCATCCCCAATGTTGGAAAATCCTTTCGTAACCAGCTCAAACCAAATTCTTCCCAAGTGAGATCATCTCTGCCATCTATATTATCCAAATACCAATTATCAGAGTGCGTCCTTCCATATTAAGGCGGCAAGCAAAATTTTATCCTCGCTGTGCATAGGATTGAATTTAAAGTACTTATAACACTTCTTGACCAAGCTCTAGGTTTATCCCCTTGAATATAGGAAAATCAATCCTAGGCTTCTTATATTGTCCATGGAAGTCATTAAATCTTCCATTATTTGGATAATCATAAGGTCTAGAAGTGTAGTACATATCCATATGTTCATCCACAGGTTGAGAGTAATTGTAGTCCTCGAGTTCAACGCTGACCAAATGAGTGATAATTTGAACATTTAGAGCATAGCCTCCTCTCGAAATTGGACATATGTGGATGAGGATTTACCTTTGGTTTAGGTCCGGCAGTCGCTAAATGAAGAACCATCTGTGCCTCTAGGAGCACTAAATCTCCTATACGTTGTTTGATCTAAGTGTGGCATAGGGGTAGAAGTAATCCGGACTCATTCCTTTCATTATGATTAACATCCGTTTCTTTGCCAACACCTTCTCTATCAACATTTTACGGACTCATATTGGACCTTTGCCCTTGTCCGATATTAGTCGTACCCATTTGTTTGATTAATTCCAGCATTTGTTGTTGCCGTGCCTCCGCATCCTTTGCTTGTTGCTCCAAGCGTTGAAGTACTTCATCTCTGCTTAGAAATTTGTTCTTTCTCAAGCTTCCATGAATTGAGATTCCGTATTTGTAACTTGTTTTTCTAACGAATTAATGCGATCACGGTTAACCATTGTTTCGGTGTTGTCATAGCCTGCGGAGAGGATCGTTATGGCTCACGAGGCCTGAAACACCCAGGGCCGTAAGTTGCAAGAAAGCGGTTGCAGAAGGAAGAAGCATTACAGAAGGGGGAAGAAGCGGTTGAGAAGAAAGAGAGAAATTCAGAATTTTATTGATTGCGTAAAAATTATACACTATCTTTTGGTTCAAGGCTAATTACGGGTTTATATACACCACCTTTAACAATATAGTCGCATAGCGACTTTACATTCCGAATTAAAAAGAAAAACATAACTAATACAATTGTTCCTATTCTAAACGGTAGCCGTGAATCCATCTTCTCCAAATCTCACTTATCTTCCTCTCAGACTGTAACATGACCTTAATTTCTATTATATACTACTCCAAAACCCTAAATTTTCCGTTAAATAATTCATCATCGAATAGGTTGCGCCGCACGAGTGTTTTGACCTAAGTCAAATGGTATTAAAGTCACATTTTTAACATAAATAATAAAAAATTATTAATTAAATGTATTCATATATGATATAAAAGGGGCATTTACATATAGGTTCAAAAAAGTAGGCTAATTACAAATGGGTTCAAAAATTTTGAGACGAAGCACAAAAAATATTTGAACAAATGCACAAAAATATTTAAACATGAACCTATTTGTAATTATGAATTTTTTTCTTGAACCTATTTGTAATTTTACCATATAAAAATCTAGAATGATATATATATATATATATATATATATATATATATATATATATATATATATACCCACATGTCACGCCCCAATATCTATTATAATCATTGTTGCAAAAATCGGCCTAAGCGGTCGTCGGCCGCCCGATTTTGCCTAATTTAGGTATTTTAGGTGTTTTTGTGGCCGGGCGCCGTCTAGGCGGCCGAGTCGGCTAGACGTTTTCGTGGCCAAGCGTCGTCTAGGCAGCCAATTTTATATTTTTTACTAAAATTAAAAAAAAAAAAAAAAACCAGTGGCGCCTTGGCTGCTTCAAAACGCCCAATTACCGATTTTCGACTTTACAATCTTGATTATAATAGATTTTTTGAAGAAATGGCTAACAAAATATCATTAATAAGCGTGAATTGATTTTATTTATTTTTACATAAAGTAACTAAATAAAACTACTATTTGAATTAAAAGGTAATAAGTAAGTTCATCAGAAGAATTTGAAAATTTGTAAATATCTCAAATATTAATTTTAAACCATTTGTACCAAAATAAAAAGGGTTAATTGTAAAAAAAAAAAAAAATCTTGATCTTTAGGGTTTTTATCAATTACAACATATATTTTTTTCTTTGTAATTTGATACACCGTCTTTCTAATTTTTGCAATTCGGTACACATGACAATTTTTCAACTACAACTAAATGGCATGATTGTCACATACATGTTCACATAGATGCCAACAAATAAATCTTTTTTAAAAAAATGAAAGTACGACTTTTACAATTATTTTTTTAAAAAAATTATGGCTTAAGTTATGTTAAAAATATTTTTAAAAGTCGTTACTTTCGATTTGTTGAAAAAATATACTCCCTCCGTCCGGTATAAGTTACCTATTTTTCATTTTGGTCTGTCCCACTATAAGTTACTCATTTTATTTTATAAACTACCCACTAAAGTTATATCCCTACACTTTTCTATTATTTATAGATATGTCACTTATTTGTCCTTACTTTTATCTAAATCTCTTATATTTTCTTCTCTTTCTATTACACCATTTGTACTATACCTATTATATTACCTTACCTTAATATTCTTTGTGCCCAAAAGAAACGAGTAACTTATACCGGAACGGAGGGAGTATTTAATTTACGGGCATCTACGTGAATATTTATACGGCATCTTCAAAGGCCACATCATTTAATTGTTACCGAAAAATGATCTTGTGCATAAAATTGCAAAATTTTAAAAAGATGGTGTATTAAATCACAAATATATATATATATATATATATTATATATATATATATATATATATATATATATATGTGTTGTAATCGATGAATACCATAAAAATCGTGAATTTTTTTCAATTTACCAAAATAAAAAATATTTGCGGAAGCTCTAAGAATAATATAATATTTTAACTTAGAAAAAATTGGTTCATAAGGTTCATAGTAATAAATAACATAAAAGATCGTCATCCATCGTCCCTCCCCACTATCAACTTTCCAATGTGTAAAATGTAAAATGATGGGTGAGTATGCAAACACTCTCAATAGAATCCAACTCTTCAAAACAAAATACTAAACAAATACTCAAAAATATCAATGCAACACATGAATACCTTGCCACATATACTTGATCAACTATCACAATTACGGGCCTTAATGTGCGGAAAAAATATAATTTACGGGGCCTAAATTTGCGAAAGTTCAAAACTTGCAGACGTACATTTGTAGCAAAAATAATTAATGTTCTACTTTCACAAGTTCTTAAAATTATTTTCTTTAAAACACAACTCCCTCTAAGTTATTGGCCTAAAAATATTTTATATTATATATATATATATATATATATATATATATATATATTTCAATGCTCATGGAGTTTTCCACAAGTAAATTTTAAGTCATTGATTTTTTTTTCACACGATTTCTTATGATTTTCGTAATTGTTATGTTTCGATCCCCTCATATATAATAAAATTAAATTATCATTTTTTTAAAATAATATTAGCTCAAAATTCAATTACGGAGGCAAAACGAAATGTCCAAATTGTAGTGTTAATGGGAACACACGAGGATCTCATGTTACATAATGGTGTTACATCTCCTGTTACATTAATTAGATTTGTGTCACGAACATACGATTATATTAGGATGTTATTCTCTTATTTGTAAATTTTGATGTATGTACACGTGACGCAAATTTAATTAATGTAACATGAGATGTAACATCATTATGTAATAGGAGATGCGGACCGTAATGGGAAATGGTTATCATAGTTTTTTTTTTTGGAAAGGAAATGGTTATCGCATGTTGATGATGAAGAAAATGATGATTCTTCTACCGATGTGAAAATCAATGCAAGTCATTTTTTCATAAAAAAATTGAAGTACTACTTAGGCCGTTTACTTTGAGGGTTATCCATGTATAACCCAGGATAAGAAATCATTTTAAGCACAAAATGATTTTTTATCCCGAATTATCCTGGATATCCCTCAAAGTAAATGGACTCTTAGTGTTAGAAGACATATAGAAATAATACATGAATAATAAGAAAAAATGGAGTAAGCAAGTTATAAAATGCTAATATGAAAAGTGGTATAACTCAAATTGTTAGAGCTCCACTATGGGTCGAATCACCATTTGCCCAATAAAAAAATGCTGATATGGAAATAAATTGAGTTCTCTTTTCTTTTCTTTTCTTTTCTTTTCTTATTATAAAGCCCGATTTCAATATAAATTATCATTATATCTATATCTATATCTATATATATATATATATATATATATATATATATATATATATAAAATTTATATTAAAATCTAACAGTATAATTAAGTAACTCAATATATTAATTTTGAATTTAATATCAACCAATTGAATCATATATTGGTTTAATTCTAGTTTTAGCATGCATGTTCTTTTTTAAGCCTAATATCTTTTATTGATGTTGCAACGTCAACATGAAATTCCATGTATGCACATGATCCGCTGGATACCACTCAAAACTAACTCAATTTAATTATATCGAATTTGATATAAGAATTAACTTAATTATATACCGTTTTAATTTTTACGTATGTGTTCTAATATCTTATATTTATTTGCAACATCGTCTTAGAATTCAACTTTTAGGCAAGTACCAAATATTTTCTATTTTGCAATTTCCTTTTATTTTAGTGAATATTTAGTAAATAAATAGTTCAAAAAGTTTAAAAACTAGCTAGTATAATCATCTATAATATTATTATTAACCATCAAAGTTGTCATTCTTTATGGATCGATTGTAGTAGTTACATTAATAATAATAACATGGTGGAAGAACATTGATGAAGATGATATAGCATATAAATGATTGAACATCAGATTAGAAACATGATTATTTAAATCATAATGAAATATACTCCTTCCGTTTCGATAGACCTTTCACAAGTAAGATGACACATAATTAAAATAAGAGCGAAAAGTAATGATTGAAGTGTTTAGGGATAATATTATAAATTTTTATGTATAAGCTGATCAATGTAATTTCTAGTGATAAGGTGAAACCATGAAATTGTACGTTTTCTAGAATTATAGAGGCTAGTCGAGTTTGCAATTTTAAAACACCAATTAAACTAATCAAATTCAACAAGAAATTAAACTACGCAATTAACAATAAAATACCAAGTGGGAGAGAATAGTGCTCGGGTGTAAATTACCAAAGACTCGTCAACTATGGCAACATACAATCGGAGATTAAATTACAAGGGGTGACGATAGGGGATATCTAACAAAAGTTCACACACAACCGTACTTGGTAAGCCTAGGGTATGCATGATCAATTAAGCACGTAAGATTGTTAGAGACAACACTCTAACTCCCTCACCAGTCACAAGCAATCAAATCAATCAATTAATATACTCAAATGCGAGTTCTAGTGAAATTAACCAAGTATCCTTGCGTTAATCCAATATTGATATCAATCACACAATTAAAATCTAACACCCTAGCCAATAATTCAATTACCTAAATATCTTTGTGATAATTAAGTCATCAAACAAGGGATCAAGCACTATGCCAAAAAGCTGGCTACGGCGACGGTGAATTCGGTTGTCGTAGGGGTTTTTTCACCGTCGTCTATCAACCCGATGTCTTAGGGTTTGGGTATACGACAACAATTTTCACCGTTGTCGTAGGTGTTTACCACAACGGTTAATGAAGTTATGACAATGGTTTTTCACCGTTGTCGTAGGTATTTACAACAACGGTTAATAAAGTTATGACAACGGTTTTTCACCGTTGTGGTAGGTGTTTACCACAGCGGTTAATGAAGTTATGACAACGGTTTTTCACCGTTGTCGTAGGTATTTACCACAACGGTTAATGAAGTTATGACAGCGGTTTTTCACCGTTGTCGTAGGTGTTTACCACAACGATTAATGAAGTTATGACAACGGTTTTTCACCGTTGTCGTAGGTATTTATCACAACGGTTAATAAAGTTATGACAACGGTTTTCACCGTTGTAGGTGTTTACCACAATGGTTAAAAACCGTTGTCATAACTTTATTTCACCGTTGTCTTAGGCTTTTACCACAACGGGTTCTCGACTACGCTTTTTTCCGTTGTCTTAGCCATTATTGTAGATTTTTTTTTCCTGTTGTGATTATCTAATTGGACAATAATATAAAATTAAAAATAAGCATTAAAATAGAAATCAATTCATCATCATACATTGTTTAAACATCAAATTAAGTCATAAAATGTAAATAGTCTAGTGTTAAACTACAATAACATGTTCAAATGTCACAAAAACTAAACTAAAATAAAAATAACAAACTTCTAATCATCACCCATATACTCTGAAAGGCAATCGTCCCACTCTTCCCGCATGTCGTCAATTTCTTTTCCAGTAATCCTTTTGTGAAAACTGTGAAAGTACAAATAATAAAATTAAATAAGTATTATCTTTTAGCCACCAATTCAACCATCCAATAAAATATTCACCAAAAACCTCACACATAACTATGATCAACACAACTTTCTCACAAATAACTGTCACCTGGCGAGCAATTCTTACCAGTCTAACTTTGAATTCACATCCAAGGAAAAGTTGACTCAATTGGCGTCATGGCCTCCTCAGCAGTCTGTTAGCAGTTGTGGAGAAAAGAAGTGAAGAATTGAAATAGAGGGCAATCAAGGCACTGCTATAATATTAAATTTTAAATTTCAATATGATGCAGAAGCTGTATTGGATTACAGCTCATAAACTATATTATAATTTGTAGGTGTAATTTGGCAGAGTAACGGATGAAGATACTGCAACTAGAGATACTTGAAGTCTTTTCGAAAAAACACAATATGTGTTGATCATCCAGTAGTTCCTGTTAAGTTAAAGTAACTAGAAGTTCTGAATAAAAACCCTAGAATATTCAGCTTCAAATTGCACTAGTTATTCCAGTAGAAAAGGGAAAATAAATACAAAATGAACAAGGAAATCAGGTTTCAAGAGTACCTTCTCTGTCAAATCTAGCGCCCCACTAATAATTGTTGTCTCATCATGTGAAAGTTCTCCGCCTTTTCCAGCCTACAGACAAATGACAGCTTAACAATGATCTCGTGGGGATTTACAATGTGGTCAACTGATAAAAATTGGCAGTTTACCATATTAAAGATTTAAGAGAATCAAAATCTTATCATCTGATATGCAAGTTGTGACGAACAACAAAATAAATTTTGTTGAAAAATATTATTAATACCTCCAGACCGTGAATAGAAACAAGAACTTTCAACTGAGCTCGTGTAAAGAGTGGCTCACTATGTCCCAGTACACAATCCAACATATGAATTCATAAATGAAGCATAAAAGTTCATCTCTCTGGATTGCAGAACAATCAAGTAAATTTAGAATATCTTGTAAAAATGTTCACTTTATAATGCACATTTACCTTTCCAATTGGGTAAGAAATAGGGTATGATATAATCATCAGAATTCGAGCAGGCCAAACAAAATTTGCTCCTGCAGCATGTCCATATCTAGTGCATATTGCTTGAGGAATAACCTGACGATACAAAATCATAAGTGATGGAATCGCTAATACTAGCCACAAATATGTAAAGACCACAGCTTCATCCAAATTATTCAGTAAGTAACTCCCCGAAAAAATAGAACAAAAGTGACAAATAGTATAATGGCAAGATATTGATTGAAAATCTTATCCAGGTATAGTGGAAGTGCCTGCAATATGCAAAAACAAATTAGAAGTACACCTTTAGCGTGGTCATTCAATGAAATACATAACACAAAAAGATTTGAATTCTAAATATTTTAAAAAACTACAATATGCTCTCTCTCTCTCTCTCTCTCTCTCTCTCTCTCACACACACACACACACACACATACACATACATATATATATATATATATATATATATATATATATTTAAGGATGACAAGACTGATGGTGATTTTAACAATTGAAGTGATATTCCATCATTCAAGCACAGGAAAAGACAAAACAAAAGAAACTCTTATTTCAAGCCCAACTTTAGTTACTCCTTTGAGATTGGACATTTACATCAATTGATAAACTTATATTAGCATAAAAGCTCATAACCTCCATTGCAACAGCATTACATAAAAGCAACGTCACAAGAAGCTGATGCTGCTTCTGAACCACTGGAAGTATTGCAGCTGTAGAGAACAGACTTATCATCAGAACTAAAGGGAAAGGGGGAAATACTTAACATAAAAGTAATTAATTATTGCCAAAATATACTAATAAATAAAAAGAATTCCCTATAAAGATAGAGAAGTTCCCTATTTTGAGTTCTCATCTGTACTTGATAATTAAAATGCTACTCAAGAGTAATATTAGATTACTAATTTTAGTCAAGATTACAACAATATCAGTATAAGTGACACCAATAGTAATAAGGGAAAAGAAAAATTCTTCACATACACAACCAATCTGAAAGAATTACTTTTCCTACATCCTCAGACATTAAATCAACAAAATTTGTTTACTAGCAATACTAGAAAGTAATAGCAACAATGAAACGATCCAATATGAACACCTCCTCACCAATCACATATAAAGTAAACACATTTGTGTTGTATAAAGATATTGGCAATACAAACTAAAAGAAAATCATTGATTTACACAGGTTTATACTTTATAGGGAAAGTGAGAATTTGTTGTTAGTGGATCATATGAAAGATATAAACTATAGCTTGTTTTATCACATGGAATAAAAACCTGGATATTATCAAGAGACAAGGCAATATGTAGTGCTCTTGGATACTCTTCGAATTTCATATAAATTGAATAAGCAATTTCCAAAACTAACGTGTCATCTGGTCCAGGGAGGTACCTGAATTTTTTTAATATGCACTAAGATTAGTTAATACCATCAATAGTTGTGTATAATCTATCAAGTGGGGGAGCCAAAAAAACATGGACATTAGTTAATTAAACTGCTACTCAATTTCAGCAGCATGGGGGCATTGGTAACAAATGTTTTCATGGTACCATTGCAGATTCATTATTTCTCAATATTGCATGTGGCATGTGCATGCATAGAAAGCTATATGGAGAAAAAATAGTAAAAGCCAACAAGAAAAAGACTTTGTCAACTTACTTTGCTGAGCTAGTAAGATATAGGCAAGTCTGTTATAATTTGTTGCACTGTCCACATGCAGAGCTAGTAAGACAACTGTTTTGTCTTATTTTTCTGAAAATGTCTACTCATTGAAACCTCATAATAACTCCTAGTCCATTCCCTACAAAGATACTTACAGCCCAAATAAACTCTTACTGGATCTAAACTGAAGCCTTTGTTAATCAATGATGCAGAGATTTTTATACAAGATACGTAAATTTATATGACATATCTTGTTGAAAACTATATCATAATAATACAAATAGATTCTCCAGTGCCTCTGGGATCTCTCAAATACACGCATATGCACAAAGCCACAAACACAAATAAGAAAAAAAAAAAAACCTTTACAATCAGCAAACAAATGAAAACAAATTTTTTTGGATAATTCAGAGTTCAACCAACCTGAGGTTGCAAAACTTTCTGTTCAAGTACAACTGCCAATGTATTGGAGATACTCCAAATTTCTCAACGATCTCGTACGTATGTGAAAAATGCTGCATTCAAAATTGTAGTAACACATAAACTATTATTTTGTACTTTTGCTCACCTATAATTTGCTAATAACAGTGACTAAATAAATTGTAGAAGAAGAAACCAAAGAAGCACCAATGTCACAAAACTCTATCCTTAGGTCCTCCAAAAATTTAAATAATCAGAAAAAGACTAAGTCCATAAACTTTAATTGCAAATAGCCAATAAAAGATGAAACAAATAAAAAGCAGGGCCTAGAGCCTACCAGTTACAGAAGCTTAATGCACACCGAGTCCAACTAGCATATGTTTACCAAGCCAAGCTAGAGTCGTTGAATTATTAGACATTGTTCGGCAAATGAAGTGACATGCAGAATGACTGAAGCATTAGAAACAATTAAAGCCCTTTTTTTACATTTTGACAATGCAGAAACAGATTCAGAAATAATAGTGTTTTGTGATACAAAAGGAAAACGAAACATATCTGAAAAAATAAAACCAAGTGTAAAAATGAATCTCAGAGTGCCAAATATTTAACTTATCAAGTGAAGTTTAAAATAAAACCTATTTGACCAAGTCCTAAACTTAGGTTTCATATTACTTAATGGTACTTATTTATGAAAATCATGCCGTTCTTTGTTCATGTGATCAGAGCTGATGAAAAGATATTCCTTTTTCTATTTTTTTTTTTGTGGCAATAACCAATCTTCTGTATGTTATACATAAACAATCAGGAATATTGTGTTTCTAATCCTAGAAAATAAAATCAAGGATCTGATTCCTTATGACATGGAAAACAAATAGTGTTTCAATATCTTATGCACGTAAAAGAGCATATCAATAGAACAAAAACAGGGAGTGAAAGCCAGAACTTTTTTACCATGGCCCAATCAAAAGTAAAGGTGAAATCCCTGGAGAATAGCCCCAAAGCATATGACATTTCCTCCTTCAGCATATCCGAGTGAATGTGCGAAGCCAAGAGATTTCTGTATAAAGCCAGCGCCCGAGTTTCAAAACATGAACTCAACTTACATCAAATGCAGGTACTGAAGAAAGATAATTATGTGGGAAAAAGAATAACACTGTGATTCCCCTTTGGCAGGGAGGACATGCACATGCATACTTCTTTCTCTGCCAAAGGAGAATTGCCCTGCAATTCAATCCCACAATGCTGCAACACTATATGTTTCAAAGGAACATTCTTCTTATTATGGCATTACGCCAAGTATTGTGTATTGATGTGTAAATGGTGTTTTAAAACTATTCTAGATCGAATTTTTGCCTGTTAATAGTTGCATGCTACCATTATAATTTTTAAACTTCTGGTAATACTAGAAACCAAATGTTAATTAGCCAGATTTTTCATGAATTGTTTGGTACTGATTATGGTGATAAAAGGTGTTTTATATTACAAGCTATCTTTTCATACCAAGTGTATCAGAATTCTTATGTGAACTAAATGTGAAAAATTGTATCAGTACCTCTACATCCACAAGCTGAAACAACAGAAGGCTTTGAATTTCTGAAACTGGTGATAATAATATTAACTTCTAGTAGAGTTTATTGTTAGTACACGTTGACTTTCCTTACACAAAACTGTCTCTAAATTGCATTCCCTGCTCAGTTAACTAAGTACACTAGTTTCTTCTTATTTATAAGCCGACTAAATTGGAGATCTGAAAATAACCTTGTTCTCATCTTTCATTCGGTGCATTAATGGATCAAAGCATCACCTATAAGCTAACTGATTAAAAGAATACAAAAGCTTCATCAACTTATGTCAAAACTTAAAATAGACTAATTTAAAAAGAATTAATAGGCAAACTTAAAAGCAAGGAAAACTGATTTCTCACTCAGAAAACTGATTTCTCACTCAAAAAACCAATTTACAAGTTATAAATTAAATTATTACCCAACTAAAGCAAATTACTACCAATTATTATATATAGTTCAGTAAATATTGGTAATCATCCTCACTCACTAATCTTTCTAACAATGAACTCACACCTCCAAGACAACAGACTATGGTTAATTCTTATCTACAAATCACATAGCATATTCACATTGGCATTTTAACAAACACGTTATGGACAGAAAATGAGAAAGAGAAAACCTGGCACCGGTGGGGAAGGAAACTGACAATGGCAGATCGAGGAAGTGGTGGTGACGATGCAGCGGGGAATGGAGGTGTGACTTCGGCAGCGGGGGACGTGGTGGCTCTGACACAAAATTAGGGCTAGGGCTCGCGAACAGGAATAGACTAGGAGCGTTGCGATCGAGGACTAGGTGGTGACGAGAGGAGCGAGGAAGTGAGGTGGTTGCTCCGGCGGCGGAGGAACGGTGGTAGTTGCTCCGGCGGCAGGGGAACGGTGGTGGTTGCTCCGGCGGCAGGAAAAATGGCGGTTGTGACTTGAGCGAGACGAGGGAATTCTGTGGCCTGAGTATACGATTTCTAAGTTTTGAGGAGGAAAAAAATTCTAAGTATTTGTATTTATACCTCCCAAAAATTAGAATTAACAAATAATAATAATAATAATAATAATAAAGACAACGTAAAAAAGACAACGAATGCTAAACTCCGTTGTCTTTTGGTGCAAACCCATTGACAACGGTTTTACCTAAGACAACAGGTTTTAGACTTAAGACAACGGTTGAAGCCAAAAACCGTTGTCTTATCCCCGTTGTCTTAGGCTATTTTTGGCATAGTGAAGATATAATCAAGCAATTAATTCATGCAAAGCACAAAAGAGTAATCAATCAATCCCACAATTGAAACACCCAATCATATTAACACCATAATTAACTCATCTAAGGGTCATTACACCCAAACACAATAAGATTGATCAGCATGAATTTAAACAATAAACCCATGTAAATCAAAATTAAGGAAAACATAACTAAAAGGAAAATAAATCAATATATTAATGAAATTAGGAGAGATGTCACCTTGTGAGAGTGCAATACACTTGATTGTATGAAATCTATCTCTAATTTGCAAGAAATTAAAATAACTATAAAAAACACTTAAAACTATGTGTGTATTGTGTGTATTTAATCTAAGGAGAGAGTATGCTCTAATGTGGGTAGATAATATGTAGAAAATGGAGGGAAAACCCTAAAAATTCTAAGCTAAGTGATCGAACGTCTCGCTTTGTATCTGCTACCTCGCTGATATCCTATTGTGTCCCCCTTTTTTTTTCTTTGCGTAATGAAGCTATTGTAAAATGAAGGAGAAACAACACAAGTCATGCCTCGAGTCGAGCTTGTATGTTGTTAACACGATTTTCAGCGCCGAGCACAGGCCTCGAGTCGAGCTTGTCACCATTTCAACGGTTTCTTTAGTGATGCTAGCAGCTCGAGTCAAAGCTCCCTTGGCTCGATCTTCGGTCGAGTCCAGGATTTTTGTGGACCCAACGAGAACTCTCGACTCCGTTTTCTCCCAACGCGTCCATCTTGTCACCATATGAATCCGGTATGGTCTAATTCCTTTGAAACCTTGGAAACAAGACAAAACACTTTGCAAAACATTAAATTCCAAAGTAGTAATACCTTTAGTGTAAACAAGTAATACTCTATACATTTAAGCGCAAACACTAATACCTTTTATCAAATTATGCAATTAAATCCTCAAAATTCATGAAATAATTCACCCCAATCAATAACATAAATAAATTGGTTGGATTGAATGTATGTATGTGTAGGCAAGTAGATATTTTGGAGAAAATTTCATAAAAGGTCCTAATACTTTATACGAATTCAAATTTGAGTCTGTTTTCTTTTTATTTTATCACTTGTGGTCCTTTTGAGTTATCAAATAGGTCCTTTTCCCTGAATACTTCAAACTTTGGCGGAAAAATTACCGGAGATTGGCCGGAACTCTATTGTAACATACATAACGACACAAAAATGTATCAAAATGACGGGCTCGACAAGAGGAGGTGAAATTCATAGGCCTCGACCCTCCCTCATCGTAAACACTCAAAATTAGCGGCGAAAATTGACAAAATTTGCGATTTAAAGTTGCAATTTACGAGGAAGGCATAATCGAAACTGAAATTAATTGATTGAGAGTTTTGCTTCCTAGATGAGTGCCGATTTAAATGAGAGTTGACACGTCGCCGACATGACAAGAATAAAAAATTAGAATAATTTTCCGGCAAAACTTTGAATTTTTCGGTGAAATTAAAGGACTAAAATGGAACCAAAAGGATTAAAATAGATAAAGTCAAAAAAAAATGATTAAAATTGGATTCGAGTAAAGGACGATTTGAGATATTTTTTTCTCGATGTTTGGTGTAAATTTGCAGATATATATTGTAAGGGTGGAGTTAATGTCAAACAAAACTAAAGAACTTAAAGTGTAAAAAAAAGGACCATTTTACAAGTCACTCGTTCACTTGAGACTCAATTTACCCAATTGTTTTACATAACAGTGCATGGCCAACTTAATATGGTGTCTGCAATGCTGAAGACGAGGCATTATTATTATTATTATTATTATTATTATTATTATTATTATTATTATTATTATTATTATTATTATTATTATTATTATTATTATTATTATTATTATTATATAACTAATGTTGCAAAGTTTCGTAGAGAAGCATTCACTGAAGTTGAGGAAGCCATTTTTGAAATAATTCACACAAAATAATCCTTCAATAAACCAGAAAAACACACACAAAACGCAGACTGAGTTTTTTTTTTTTTTTTTTTCCATTTAAAGACAATGAGAATTCTCTCAAGAAAATTAGGTGAAATAATTTGTTGGTCCCACGAGTTGAGTATCACAAAGAGAAACTTAAAACAGCCTTCTAGGGAAAATCTAGAAGGGGGTTGAATAGATTTTCCAACTTTTCAAAATAAGAAAATCAATTCAAGACACCAAAGTTTACACAAATGAAATCGATTTTTAACTCAACTTTTAAACGGATCAAAAGCAATCGATGACTAGTCCGATTGTGAATGCAAATTGAACTTTGATTAAAAGTTGAAATTGATTATGAACAGATAAGTAAACAAAAGCAAGAAAGAACACAATGGTTTATAGTGGTTCGGATCAAACGATCCTACGTCCACTCTCCTTCTTCAACTTGAAGAAGGGTCTCTTCCACTACTTACTTGCTTACTTACTTTCCAACGTACAACTTACAACTTTACAATGATGATCTCCGATCTTCAATCTATCTTCAACTCCTAAACTTTTCTGGAAAATCTAACTTTACGGTGCGAGAAGTGTGTTGAAGATGTACAGAGAAGTGTTCCATAAACACTTGAAACTTTTTGAAAAATTTCTTTGAAAACTTGTGTGAACTTTTGGAAACTTGTGAATTATCAAAGTGAAAATGCCGAGTAAATTCGTTGTGTGTTATTCTTGTAAAAATAAAGTTATGCCTAGACTTATTTATAAGCACGGAAGACAGTTTGTTTGTTAGTTGGTTGTAACAAATTACTACAAAAAATAATGCTTATTGCCACACACTTTTTACCACATCGTAAAATCATTAACTTAATAACTACTTTATTGTCACATTAATTTTTAGAAGTGTGATAATAAATATTAGAGTACATTTTATAAAGTAATATAATGACACTATTATATTAGTGTGTTAATACTAATCCAATTACACCACTTTTGAGTGATATAATATATAATCATAAAAAATCCAGAATTTTATTATTATTGTGACATTCTTTAGTTGTGTGATAATACAAATACTTTTAGAAGTGTGATAACAAGTATATTAATATATATCATTTAACACTATTATAACACCAATTAATTAATGCGTTAATAATAATCAAATCACCACACTTAAATTTTTAATGTATTGATTAGTATGAAAATTGCTTGAAATTTATGTAATTTAATTTTTTTAAGTTGATAGAATTTTATAAATTATTTACACTAAATTTGCTTAACTACACTTGAAATAGAAAAAGATATGTATTTTATTATTTTTATAATTTTTTTATAACTATCCAATTACTCAAAACTCTTTCCACGTACAAGTCCATCTCCAATTATTGTTTAAATATTATAACATTTGGGCTTTTGCCTATTTGATTCGGAGTGATTTTTGCATGATTTTGGGTTGCATTTGATGCTTATTTTTCATACATTTTCATGCTTTTATTGTCTAAGTTGAGCTAATTGCATTTAATCTTTAAGTTTGTCTAGTGAGGTGTATTTTGTAGGTAAAAGAGCTATCTTTTACGGCAAATTGAGGTATGTTAATATTGCCAAATCAAAGGAGAAATTATATGGTTGGAAAGAGGGCTGAGAGACGGTCGTAATGCAAAAAGAATCAGGTCAAACGGAAACTCGTATGAAGAAGATATGATCGGACGAAGTGAGGCCACTGCATCAACAGCCGCATGCACCCTTCAGATTAGGGAATACACCCACAGCCCGTGCAGCCCCAACACCCACCATTCTGATAAGTTCACCCATCGTAATTTTCAGCAAATCCGACGCAAAAACCAGCGCCATCGCTACTACCCATCTTCCTTCCACAGATCCATGGCCGTCACAGCCTCAACCGACTTACCATCGCCGTCGCCGTGAAATACCCATTCAATTCCCCGCCATCGTCACACATCTCTTACCGCCGCAGCCGCCGCCACAAGTCGCGACTCGGTTCCAGATCCGCCGCCTTCAGCGGCCAAAACCAGCGCACTACTTTCGCCGTAAGCAACATCATCGCTGCCGCTTGTCCCGCTGCTACCATCGCCGGAATAGCCTCGCAATCACCGTCGCACTACTTTCTATAAGGTATTTTATTTCTTTCAATTGAAAATTGGTTTTGTCAAAATTCAATTCCTAGTCGAATTGATTATTGGACTGGTGGAGTGATTGGTTTACCTTTTTGTCAATGTAGTCGGCCTAAAACCTAGGTTGGGAGCGTTAAATGCGGATCGGTTGGCGATGAGAGGATTATCTTGAACAATGATTGTTGACTCGCACACAAAGCTTCCATATATGTTGACGAAAAAGGTATGAGTTTAGTTATTGTTATTTGATTCGAGGGGTTTTGGTTACTTCTTCTTGTGCTAGGCTTCGTTATGAATTTGTTACGGTCCAAGAACAAAGAGAGACGAAAATTCGTTGAGTTTGAGACTATCGTGCATCACCATATCGGCACAGGATGTTAACTATATCTTTTACATTTAAAACAAGCCTTCCTATATTAGTTGTCCAATTGTGACCAGACCAACTTTCATGTGTATGATGAGAATTGAACAATTAAGACTTTCAATATTTTTCTTCTTGTGATGGGAATGAGACCAGGTTATACAAGAAAAATTCTCATTTTGCAGAGAAAATGAGGGGGTGAGGGGGTTCCACATTTTAAAAGGAGAACTTTAAATAAAAGATCCATAAACTCTTAGTATAGAAAAATCTTATGCGAGACAAAGAAAATTAATAGGAAGCAATATGAACTAGATAAATTTGATATGCAATTTATTTACACAAAAACCAAGTAAACATGAACATATAATTATAAAAATGGAACTAACTTATAGTGTCACGAAGCTTCAATTCGCATATTTGCCAAGAATTTAGGAATTTTCCGGAGATATTGCAGCTCCTTAAAATCCCTATCCACATAATATTTTCACAATTAGATTCAAAGGAGGTATATCAACTCGAAGATTGTTTTGAATGAGACATTTACTTAAAATATTCTCATGTTTAGCATGTCTCCTTTGTGGAAACTTTGAAGATCCTCTATTCAGTCACTTTTAAATAAAATTATACCTACACATTAATTCAAATATAAGTGAATCTTTCCAAGAAAAATGCAAGATCCTAGGTATAGTATGGACAAAAATGATATTATCAACTAGTTATGCATATAGTAATGTCTAGGATGAAAAAGAAAAAAGAATAGGAAACACGGTTTGCAATAGAAAAATCGAAAAAAATATGCATAAATGAGGATGAATTGGATTGATGATCATTTTTGGGAGGTCCAGATTTCTTCTTCTTTCGGTAAGGAATCCCTTTGGCCTTAGCTTAGCGGGGGCATTTTATTTACCATGTCTTATTGTCTTCTATTTACGTAATTCAACAACTTTGTAAGAAAGACATCATTATCTTATCAAGAACAGTTTTTGGTGTTCTAATTTTATTGTAATTTATCTTCTATAGTCATTATAGTAATTGTTTTGCTTGTAATGATCTTTGGACGTGCATGGCAGAGATTTTGATGAATGCATATCGTGGAGAACTTGAGAAACAATTAGAAGTGTGACTGTGCCCTTTACATTCCTTAGAGATATGGATAAAAGTTGGATGAAACTGCCAAGGTATACTAAACAATACTTGGATGGACTTGAGAAATTTCTAGACTTCGCATTTTCTAATCCAACAAGAAATGGTATGATATTATGTCCGTGCACGAGAATGTAAAATTGGCATTTGTGTGAAAAGAGATGATGCACGTGAACATTTGGTAGTTAAAGGATTTATTAAAGGATATGATAATTGGATAGCTCATGGGGAGTTTTCATTCAATCACACAACTAATTCTTCATCTCCTATTGACCCTAGAACTTCAATGGGCATTGATGACATGCATGGTTTAGTTCATGATACTTTTGGGGTTCCACAATAAGACACAAATTTTGATTCTCTAATGGAGTCATTTGAAGATCCAGGAAATGGCACTGGGGTTCTTTGGAAAATTTTACAAGTTAATTGATAATTCTCAAGAGAGATTGTATAAAGATTGCGAGAATTTTTCAAAACTTTCATTCATCATACGTTTGTTGCATATAAAATGCCTCGGTAAATGGAGTAACACGCATTTTAATATGCTATTGGAGTTATTGAGAGAGGCATTTCCAGAGGCAATGACTGGCTTACCCAAGTCATACTATGAATCAAAAATTGATGAAGGACTTAGGGCTTGGTTATGAGAAGATAGATGCTTGCCGTAATGATTGTACATTGTATTGGGAGTGAATGTGGATAGAACATCATGTGAGACGTGCAATGAAATGAGGTGGTGTACTCGAACAAGATGTGATGGTGAGAAAAGAAAGATTGCACATAAGGTGTTGTGGTATTTTCCAATAAAACCTAGGTTGCAACGCTTTGTTTATGTCATCGAAGACAGCCTTCTCATATGCGATGGCATGCTGATGGTCGTACTAATAATGGGAACATGAGACATCCAGCTGATTCCCCAACTTGGCAAACATTTGATGACAAGTATCCTGAATTTGCTAATGATGCACGCAACATACGATTGGGGTTAGCTTCAGATGGATTTAATCCTTTTGGTAATATGAGTGTGTCACACAAGACGTGGCTCGTGATTCTCGTACCATACAATCTTCCTCCATGGATGTGTATGAAGCAACCATATACCATGTTGTCATTATTAATTCCTGGTCCATCACCTCCGGAAACAACATTGACACTTATTTGCAGCCGCTTATTGCCGACTTGACAAATTTATGGGAAGTGGGGATTGAAACATATGATGCATCAAGTAAACAAAAATTTCAGTGCGTGCATAGTTTATTGTGGACAATTAGTGATTTTCCAGGTTATGCAAATTTGTCTGGATGGAGTACTAAAGGTGAGTTTGCATGTCCAGTTTGTCATAAATTCACACATTCATGTTGGTTAAAACATGGTGGGAAATCTGTTATATGCGTCACCATAGATTTTTGAAAATGAATCATGAATATCGGAATAATGCTCGTACTTTTGATGGCACGATAGAGCGGGATAAGCCTCCATCTAGGCTATCAAGGAATAATGTGTTAACAGTAATTGAAAAATATAAGCTTCAAATTCGGAAAAAGGTTGATTCTAATCCAAAATTACCTTTCAATTGGAAGAAGAGAAGCATTTTCTTTGAATTACCATACTGGAAAGATATTGTGGTGCGTCATAATCTTGACTTTATGCACATCGAAAAGAATGTATGTGAGAGCATTTGTTCCACGTTGCTTGGCATGGATGGAAAAACAAAAGACAATCTCAAATCACGGCTCGACTTGAAAGAAATGAAGATTAGGCAAGAGCTTCATCCTATTTTGAAAGCGAACGGTAGGGCTTATTTGCCTTCAAAGCACCCTTTACAATGAATAAGCAGGAAAAGAGCATGTTTTGCAATGTGTTGAAAAGGGTTAAAGTGTGTGATGGCTATGCTTCTAATATATCACGATGTGTTCAATTAAAACCACCGAAGCTTGTTGGGCTAAAAAGTCATGATTATCATATTTTGATGCAACAGCTTATTATCTATAGCATTGAGAAAGACTTTACCTAAATCGCCAGTGCGTTATCCCTTGATCCAATTGAGTCGATACATTAGGGAACTATGTTGTATGGTGATTAATCCAGCTAATATGGTTCGCTTGGAACAAGAAATTGCTGTTATACTTTGTCAATTAGAAAGGGTGTTTCCACCATCATTTTGACATAATGGTTCATCTAGTTATTCATTTGGTAATCAAGTAAAGCTTGTCTGGGCCGGTTCACTACCGTTGGATGTACCCGATTGAAAGGTAATGAGTAAGTTTTTAATAATATTTATATTGATAAATAATTTCATATATTATATGGTTCTGATTTTTTAATGTTATGTGAAGGTATTTAGGCACATTAAAATCATATGTTCGAAATAAAAGTAGACCAAGGTTCAATTGCTCAAGGGTATGTGGGTGAAGAATGTTTGACATTCTGCTCTTTGTACCTAGCCGACTATGTCGAGTCAAAATTCAACAAGACCTCTAGAAATGAGGATGTGATCGAATATGCTGCACCAGGATTGGGATGTATTTACCATGGAAGGTCATGCTCTTGGAAAGGGAACCTCGAAGAACTTTGAAGATGAAATTCTTAGAAAGGCTCATCAATATGTCTTGTTTAATTGCAAGACAGTTGAACCTTACATTCAGTAAGTATCTTATTTTATTTTGTCTTTTACTTTTTCAAATTTCAAACTATGAAAACTTGATTATATTGTGTTAAAAATTGTAGGAAACATTTTAGAATGGTGGAAGAAGCCCATCCCCGCGCTCCACGCCATCAAATTGAACATATTCATAGTGAAAATTTTGCCAAGTGGTTTTCCAATCATGTAAGTTTATCGTTCATGTAGAGTGTCAAAGTTTTCAAAATATCATTCTTATAGAAATTATGCCCTAATTTCTTTTGTAGATAAAAATTTGGCATTACCCGAACAAGACCCGATATGCCAAGATCTGAAATTTCTTGCTAGGGGCCCAGACACGGCTGGAGTAACCTATGAAAAATATGTTGTAAATGGATTTAGGTTTCACACAAGGAAGGTGGAGCGTAAGAGAAAAACACAAAATAGTGGAGTAATCTGTTAGAGCTACAACATCAAGTTTTTCTAGTATAAGGGATGATAATCCAATCTTAAGTGAGCTAGACTATTATGGAGTTTTAGTAGATATTATTCAGCTACATTATGTGACACGCAAAGTTGTTTTATTTGGCTGTGATTGGGTTTCAAAAGGCAAACGATTAAAACAAGATAGTGACGGGTTTACTCTCGCTAACTTCTCGAATGTTGATCCTCATAAGGAGCCTTTCATTCTATCTTCTCAAGCTTCTCAAGTATTCTATGTAATGATCCAGCTTACTAATGATTGGCATGTTGTCATCACCACAACTCCTAGAGGTGTTTATAATATGCAACCCTTAGCAGATGTTGAAACCTATTTACAAAGCAACTTATGCAATCCTGTGGATGATAATGGGTGTGAAGAAGTGATATTGGTTCGTGAAGATACGTATGAGTCGAAGTTGATATTTCGCATGATATTGAGTTTCACTCCATGTAAGTCTCATTTGTTTTCCTTCTTTGAATTTTAGTATTGTTGTTTACTCACATTAAAAGGATACCGTAAAATGTAACATCAACTTAGAAAATTATGATCGTTCTACCAAGTTGGTTGTCTAACATAATTTATGATTGAAATGTTGGTGGTTGCCAATTTTTTTCACTTCGCTATATATGTAACATCTTATGATGTCTTGACCTCATTATTATGATTCTTTGACTGTATAGAGGAATGGAATGTATATTGCTTGGGAGCGATATCTTGACTGGAGCACTTAGATAATGCCCCTAAAAGGTCTCTTACAAAGAAATCGTACTCTTTATCTCGCCCATGTTCTATTCTCCCGCACCAACTTTTATTTTAAGTTGCTTTCTTGCTCATTGATATTAAAATTAAGGAAAATATATGCCGATTGAAGTTCTTTGACTTACAAATTTTTCAATCTTAGAATAATGAAATTTTAATAGTTAAAAATGAGGTCATCGAAATCTTTGGAATTAATGCCTGTCTGCATATCCCAAGGATGTTCAACAGAGTGGCTCTAGCTTTCCCAAATGAGATTTTTATGCGGTTTGGGAAAGTCTTTATCGGCTTATTATAATATCCAATTCTAGACCGAATTACGAAGCCCCGGTTTGTATATGGACATATTGAAACATGAAGTGTTCAAAGCAAAACACAACCATAATTAACTAATAATGATAAGGGATAATGAGAGAAAAATCAATATTTAAAACCAAAGCCTACAATTTTCATAAATAATTAAGAAAAAAATAAATTAGCAGAGTGAACCTCAGAATTTTTAAAACCTCATGAAATTCAGGTGGCCTGCTCAATTTTACATAGTTTTAGATGTCATTTGTATACGATGAAGTTTATTCTACTTTATGATCGTGCGCGTGATTGAGTTCCATGTTGCTTCTCTGTTTTCTCGTTATCATTTGAAAAATGAAGGGTCAAATTCACAATACTAAATTGCACGATGTCCGATCGCTTACATCTCGTAAAATTTGTTGTTATACTTACATTATTTTTTTCTCGTGCAAATGTAAGCTACTTGTAGATGTGGCTTCAAGATTTGGCAAAATGACCACTGGTAATTTTTATTATACCATTGATTTTAGTTAGTGCATATACGTACAAGTGTTGCTCATTTTATATGTTCATATAGGTTAATAAGTGGTTAAGTGACCTCCAGATTTCAAACTCAACGCAAGAAGACAATTGTTGTGTCATTTTTGCCATTGATTCGTAAAGAAAATACAACAGGCTTTGTGCCATTTCAGTCATTGATTCGAATGATGCTATTTTTACTTTCTTATAATATGCTTCCTCATATAAATTTGAATTGGTGTATTTATTTGTTTTGAGATATCCTGAATTGGTACATATATATATGTATATTATGGTGTATCCATCTCGCATAGACGGAGCGGGGGTGCCGGTGGGTGCATTGGCCCCCCGGAATTTTTCAAAATCATTATATATATATTATAGTCCAATTTCCATTTGTTAAGTAATGTAGTCCAAGTGGTTCACAACATGGAAGTGGAAACCCCTTTTTGCTTGATTAACTAGTGTTCGATCCCCAATTCTTACTAATATTTTGTTTTTTCTTTTTCTTTTTCCTTTATTACATTTCTAATATTTATTTTCTTTAATTTTAAATCTTTTCATAAAATTTAATTTTACTAACATTTTAAATTAATTTATATATTTAAATTTATTTCTTTATGTTTTCATTTTATTTTTATTGCATATTATTATTATTTTTTTGAAAGAATTTTTATTACATATTATTGTTATGTATTACTTATAATAATATTCCACTTCCCCATTTGTTGCTATAGTTGGATATTCTATTATTCTTTATTTCATTCATCCATCATTTTAAATAATTTATTAATAAATAACTTATAAATAAAATATTACTTTCTTTTTTTTTTTTTTTGAGTCAATAAAATATTACTTACTTTGACTTGGAAATTAATTTTTATATTTAAATTTATTTCTTTATGTTTTCATATTATTTTTATTACCTATTATTGTTATGTATTACTTATAATAATATTCCACTTCCCATTTGTTGCTATAGTTGGATATTCTATTATTCTTTATTTCATTCATCCATCAATTTTAAATAATTTATTAATTAATATCTTATAAATAAAATATTACTTTTTTAGTCAATAAAATATTACTTACTTTGGCTTGGAGGTAGTAAATAAAAATTGGGCCCAAGTTATCTCAGATAATTACTAATTAGTTCATTCATCCATGAATTTTAAATAACTTATTAATACGATCATATAAAACTACTCATTATCCTTTCTTTATCTTCATGAATTTTCTTTCTTCCATTCATTTCTTCACCTCAGCGGTTTCCATTATCACTCTCTACTGTTTCGTATTTGAACGCACGGCTTAATATAATTCACATTTTGCTCGTGTTTCTCTTCATCGTGCTCGCCCTTGTGTGCGTCTTGTTGAATTTCCAAGTATGGGCAAAAGAAAGACAATCCGAATTGAAGACTATCGATCTAAATGTTAGTCGATGTATCCATCTTTCTATATATTTTTCATGTATTTTGATGTCTATCTTTCATATCTTTGCTATGATATTCTGGAAAAATTGATTCATACTACGTCAATACCCTATGGTGCGGTATATTATGACCGATGATTCATTGATTTGGGAATTGATCATTCAATTTTTAATGGGCTACTCACAATGGTTTTTAAAAAATTCATTTTCAAAACTTGACTATAGTTCAAGGTATTCCAAATTAATTTTAATTGTTCCGTGTATTTGTGTGATTTTGAATTGTCATTCTTTTTTATCTTCTCGATCGGATTGCGTGAATTCTTATTCAATTCTATCTTTCTGATTAAAATTTAGTTAGGTTTCTTGCTTCCAGATTTCAATGGTTGAGTTTGTTTTAATTTTTCTCGATTTAGTGGTTACAGATTTAATCTTTATGGGTTTGTTCACCAGATTTCTAGTAACCCCGGTGTTCGATTTTCTTGATAGCTGTGGCTACATCTCTTTTTGTATGTTTATGGGTTTACAATTCTCTATTTTAGTTAATTCTTAAATTGGTGCATGGCTTCTAAAGCTCTAAAGCGCAAAACAAAGTAGCTTACATCTTTTAGACGAGTCGGTGCAGCAAACTCCAAGTATGTTTACACATTGTACATTATCTTATTCCTAGTTAAATATTCATATCTTGATTATTTTGTAGACGTGCTAACTAGAACTCGAGTACACCGTGGACGAATACACAATGGAGTTGTACTGCACTCAAGCAATCGATTCACGGCATGAGAAGTTTAACCAACAAAATAACACAAGCATAAATGAGCCAAGTCCACAACCTCGAAGTAAGATTATTATATATTAAGAAAATAAATTTATAGGTATGGCTAACAAGACTCCAATTCATAAACAAAGGAATTTTAGCCTTTCGAGTGAGCTAAGTTGATAACCTATGATTAAGATTATGCATTAAGACACATTTTTATATATTACACTACATTGATATATAATTACCTTTTTTTGTATTCTCTTGCAGCTAAAGACAATAGGTTGAGTGATAAACAAGTATGCAATGGAGTAATGGACAATCAACACATATCGGATCAGAATGTGAACAACTTAGAGCTTAATGTGGAAAAGGGTAGGTGTTCAAATTCACAACATGAACCTCCAACCCAATACAACACACATGAAAATTCAAATGGAAGCAATGAGGTAGAAAATACAGTAAAGTTATAATGAAGAAATAGGTAATTCTTTTAGTTTACTTTTACTCAATTTAAACTTGTAGTGCTTGTTTGAGACATTGCATAGTATAATGTTAATGATGAAATGCAGAGCAAAAGGTTAGAGGTCCAACATATATGTTAAATATTTGGGGTCGTCCATCAAGTTTACCCTCATTAAGGTTGATTTCGATTGTTATGGAAGACCTGTAGGAGCAAATAAAAGCAAATTTACTGAATTTCTAGGAACAATTGCAAGGAATGATAAATATTGTCCAATTGATGTGGAAAATTGGCATAAGATGCCAAAAGAGTACAAAAGTGACATGATAAAAATAATCAAGGTAATATAAAGTTTAGTACCATGTGTATATGTCTGAAATGGTTTTGTGTATAACTAAGCAACTATGCAGCAAAATTTGACATCACTCTTGGCGATGAACAATGGATTCTTCATTCCATTAATAGCAAATGGAGAAGTTGGAAGTCTATGGTTAAAGCACGATGTTTCATGCCTAATAAGACTGTGGAATTTTTAATGGATGAAAGAGAGGGAAGGGTGTTAGAGGATCAATGGGTCAATATGGTCAATTACTGGAATAGAGCAGATGTACAAGTATTTCATGCAACTTAGGCACAATTTGTCTTTACCTTCCTAATTTTCTTTTACCTTCCTAATTTTCTTTTCATCAAATTAGGCACAAAGTCGAAAAAAGATGCTAGATCAAATAAAAGATTAGATCACCGAATGGAAAGAAATCATTTGCGTAAATTCATGAAAATATGGTGAGTTTAGCTATTTTTTTTTATATTTCTTTCATTGCATTCTTCAAGATTATAATTATGGTTGTCTTTTATATTGTATAAATAGATGTGTACTTTAATGAAATGCAATATTATTATATGTATATTTTATTTTCCCGAATATGGATTAGTTTTTTTCATCCCGATTCCTAATATTATGTTGCTATCACAAGATGCTTGGATCAGTAGTCCAAATTTTGTTGAGTGTTGCTTCCTGTCCAAATAGAGGATTGCTAACAACAATTATTTTAATTATAAGACGCCCGCACAAGATTTCAGTTTATCATTTACATTTTTAATGTAAAGCTCCTACAACTTTCTTGTTTAATTAGTAGTGAGATGCACTTTTTGGTTTATGATCATTTGCATTCAATTAACATTAGTCTATCACTTACCGCTCAACTTGTCATTTTTTATTGTTGAGTCATGTGGTTTAGGTACTACCAATTGGGACTATTACAGTGTCATATTGCACCTTCTATTTTCATAGTCTTTTATAAGTTAATATTGTTTAATTTTTCTTAATTAATTCTTGTTCACAAGATTATAGACTTTGTTGTTTTTGTTCAATTCCTAATTTCATATTACAAGATTATTAGAAATCACTTTTACATGTAATGCGGTATATCTCTGATTAAGTGGAAGTTTGTTTTGTTCATCAAGAAAATTGATTATTTTGCTATTTTATTATTTTTCGAAAAAATTCAAGTAATGAATATTTTTAGTCCCACATAATTTACAAGAAAGAAATTATTCTCAGACAAAGGAAAAAGGTCGTGCCCCATCTCGCTCGAAATGTTTGAAGTGTGTTATACTCCTTTAACGAATCCGCGTCTATTGAAGTCGCCAAGTATTTGGTAAGTTTGGATCGTAATAATTCATATATTTTATATTTGTTTATTTTGCACATATTTATATATCTATGTGTGTTATTTATTTATTATATTATCTTATAAAATATTGTTGTATTACTGAAACTTTATAGGAGTCAATGAAAGAACTAAGAAGTCAACTCCTGAAGGTTCTAATGATATTGTTGGCCCGAAGGATATATTTGCTCAAGTAATCGGGCTTAGACAAGCCAGGCTATGTTCGTATGTTTGGCGGTGTTCCATCGGATATATGGGGAGGTTCCGAGCCGCAATTCATACAAACGAAAAGTGTTGGAGCAACAATCGAAATCTTTGAATTGAAAACTCAAATGGCTGAGTTGCAGTACAAGTTTCTTCTCAACAAAGGTTTATTTCACATGGTTCAACATCATTGCTCGAGAGTCACCTGAGCTAGTTTTAAAGAGGCAAACTTTTCGGGTATAATTTATTTTTTCCTTTAATTTTTATTTTAATATTAAACTAAATTAGCTTGAATTGTATACTTAGGATAACACATTTTTACTTCACTTACTTTACATATTCTGTCTCCTTGTGACATATCTTGTGGAACTTATTTGACATTGAATTTTTTTGAACTATAGGTTGGAGCTACCGTTAATTTGAAAAGTGTACTTGATTCAACTAAAATAGTGGCAAAAGGCTGCCTTCATAGCACCGATCCAAATGCACAAGTTGGAGGACAAGCTTTAGGAGAGAATTGGTGTCAAGTACATGTCAAAGTAGTACTTCTACCGAAGAGCAATTGATTCGGCCTTATGATATTTATCAAACACTTGATGATGCGTATGGTGGAATGGTTGCTTGGCCATGCTCTTTGGTGCGTGTTACTTAAATTTTTTTAAGTTAGCCTTTCATAATCGAACTCTTATATATATTTTTAAATATAGGTGACAATCGCTTAATCGTGATCGAATAAAGGATTGAAGTTGTTAGCTCATGATTTGGTGACATTGCTCGCTTAATTAGTTGATAGTTTTTTATGACACACTTACATTCTTTTAGCACTTTTAGCCACGTTTCAAATTTTTTTATTAGATTCATTGGTTCCTTGTGTATTTGATTTTCATTGAGTATTTTCATGCTAGTTAGTTCTAGTCTAATTTTGTGGATAGTTGGCGTGAATTACAACGATGTTGATGGTTTCCTTTGGTTGTGGGCTGGTTGAATTTAGGTAGCGATTAAGGTTGCCTTTTTGTGGTTTGTATAAGCTGCTCTTTTATATAATTAGTTGTTTTTGCTCAGCTTTTTTTTGGCATTTTGTTGTTGTTAGGATTGTTATTTTGCTCCTCAACAAGTTTCTGTCCACTATTTTGTTGTTGTTTGGATTTAGTTCTAAACTATGAGCCGGGTTGTGCTCCCTCGAATTTGATTCATGATTTATTTTTTCTTTCAATAATATTATACATATTCATATATCTGATTTTTAATGTTAATGAATATTTTTTTAATTAATTCTTTTTTATTCTTAAAGTTACATACATTCAGGGAAAATGAATATTAATAATATTTAATTGATATCAAATTATTTTGAAACACACAAAAATCTGTAATTATAACCAATTTTAATATTATAAAATTGATTTGAAATAATTCTAGGCACACGAAAAGTGTAATTAAAATTAATTTATGTTAACAGTATTGAGTGTGTTAATATTCAACATATCTTGACACTTTAAAGTGTATCAACGTACAATATTTCTTTACATTTTAAGTGTGTTAATATAAAAATATCTCAACACATTTTAGTGTGTCAATATTAAACTTACCGTAACATTTTTTGGTGTGTTAATATCCAATTTATCTTAACATTTTTTAGTGTGTTAAAGTGAAACATCTCTTAACATTAAAAAGTGTGTTAATATCCAATTTATCTTAACACTTTTTAGTGTGTTAAAGTGCAACCTCTCTTAACATTAAAGGTGTGTTAATATCCAAATTATCTTAACACATTTTAGTGTGTTCATAACTAATCAATCTTAACACTATTAAGTTGTTAATATCAACCTATCTTAACACTTTTGACTGTGTTAATATCTAATCAATCAATACACCTTGGGGTGTGTTAAAAACTAATCAATCTTAATACTTTTTGGTGTGTTAATATCCAACTACCCTAACTTCACACGAGTATAGACCACACAAAAATCAATGTGACAATAGATTTAATGTTACAATATGTGTTTTATTATATCACTTTCCAATGTGTCAAAATCTATTTTTTTTTTTTTTTTTGTAGTGTATTTAACAAACTTATTCTTGAAAACTGCTCTTATCTTCACCGATCTTGCTCTTAGTCGTCTGCAGGTGACTTGGTGAAGACTTGCCTTTCTTATTCTACTCGGCTTGTCTTGACCTCGTCGAGCTCCTCATAGTTGTCTCCTGCAGATGACTCGTCTCGAACTTGTCTCCGGACTACTCGCCTCTTCGCACCTCGGTGACCTATCCAGTTCTTCCTAGTCTGATCACTTTAATCGGATCTTCACCTCACTGCTCTTCGAAGTTGGTTGTTCATCTAAGTTGATCCTTTTAACTCATCAAAATTTCTTCTAATCTAACAATTTCCCTTTTTGATGAAGTTAAAACTACAAGAAAGAGACACACTCACACCTGATGTTAGTCACAGCTTATTCAAGATAATCGAGATAGGCATATTAAAGCATATTCACACTTAATTCAGATTTGTTCATGTTAGAGCACTTAATTCACACTTAGAAAAATTTTGAAGAAAAATTTATTAAGAGTTTTTAAGTCATAAGACTTTTCGGATGATTCATACTTAGAAAAGTTTTAAGTCTTTAGGACTTAGAAAAATTTTAAAGACTTAGAAAAAAATTTAAAGACTTAGAAAATTTTGAAAATTTTTAATCTGAGATGAGAATTTTTCAGATGATTAACACTTAGAAAATTTTTAAGTTTTCTTAAAGAGCAAGAAAGAAAGCTTAAAAATAAGACAAGTAAATCGAGATAAAGTTCGGTATATTCATTCACACATTTACTGATTACAAAGAGAGAGTCGATAAAAGATAAGATAAGGATCGAAAAAGTCCTCGATCTATCGGACTCCCCATCGGCTTGACTTGGGGACATCCAGCCAAGTGAAGACCCTCGCTCTGAGCTTCTTAAGTTCTTCTTCGTCTGTGAGCTTGGACTCCACTTCGGCTTTTGCAATGACCGTCCCGACCCAAGCTAAGTCAGGTGTCCCATCTTCGTTTAGCTTTGGCTTGGCATGCTCAAAGGCTGGAGCGATGAGATCGCAGTTGAATACTTGACTTGCCTCATCAAGCGGACTGCCATACAGATCGGCATCTTCATTCTCCATCCAAGCATGCCACTGTAGATCTTCATCACCTGTGCCGGTAGGAGAGTTCTTCAAAATGTACCAGTGGTACATCCACCTGGCATCCATCGCCTTCTTCTTGTACTCCTCCGTGTATTTGCCAGCTACTATCTTGGGAGGAGACGAGGTGCGGTGGTAGGGTCGGAAGTCGGCTTCGTCTATGGCCTTTGACACCCATTTCCGAGAATCCCTATCCCACTTCGGCTCCGCTCCCTTACCCAGCCTTCTTAAGGCTCTTCTTCTCCTTCCTCTCATACATTTCTTTCTCAGCATGAATGCGCCTAATCTGCTCAGGTGAGAGGTTGGAGAAGTCAGACTCTTTCCTTTTTCTTTCAGCTGATGCGGGATGGTTAGCTCGATTGATGCTTCCTTCTCTGCTTGCTTTCCCTTTGCTTTGACCCTTGGCCTCGGGCTACTCAGATTCTTTCGGTCGGGCTAGCAGCTTCTTAGTCTTCTCCTCGTCTTCCCTCTTCCTCTTCTCCTCATCCTCCCGAATGACATCCTCTATCTGGGTCACCCTCGGTTGCAAGGCGGCGAGCTCGTCGATTTTCTTTGAGCTCCGCCTTCGCCGCCTCCAACTCAGTGTATGCCTTTTGATTGAAGCTTATCTAAAATTTCCCAGGACATTAGCTGAGGGTGTCCACCTTTCCTTTCCCAGCTCCTTCCCCCTTTTTAACTTCATCCTTAAGGGCTCGGAGCTGGTCTTTCAACTCAAGACAACGGATTACGTAGTCCGATTTGTCTGCGATCAGCTCTTGGACCTGAATCTCGTTGTCTGCTCCTACCTTCTCCTTGAGCAGCCTAACCTCCTCCTCCAGGCTGCCCAGACGACCACCAATAGCAGAGCCGAGTTTGTCCGATAAGTCGCGGGAGATGTTTATCTCGGCTATCCGCATATTGGCCAAAGCATCGTCTCTCAACGGCCCCGACCACTGCCGCGTCTTCTTCTCCATCATCTTCTCCACCTTTCGATAATTTTTCTGCAAGTCTTCAAAGGCAGAGGAGATGGTAGAGAGTGGGTGAGGTCCTCCTCTCAAGATTCGGATGATGAGGAGGGGAGGGGGTTTTGGACTAGGAGCCTATCCTGGATATCTCCAAAAATGTTATGGGAGAGATCCGGAGCTTGGACTTGTGGGGAGGGTTGAGAAGAGGTGGGTAGGTCTGATGGTGGGGGAGGGGGATTTACGGTGGTGGAGAAGATGGAAGGGGTTGGCATTTCGTAAGAGGTGGGTGGTAGAGATGGTGTTGGGCTGTGAAGTGGTTGGTTGGGGGATGGTGTGGGTTTAGCTGTGGGTTGAGGTTGGGTTGATGTTGAAGGTAATAAAGCTGGGGAGATGGTGGTTATAGGGGTTGGTGAGTAGACGGGTCCCGGTTAAGAAAGATAGAAAGTCGGATGGGGATTGAGGTGGAGAGGTGGCTTGAGTTTGGGGGAGAGGAGATGATGAGGTTCCGGTTTGGACTACTATAGGAGAAGGCTATTTGAGAGGCTCGAGGTGCCACTGGGACACCTCTTCATCGCCAGAGTGGGTTGGAGAGGGGGAGGGAGAAAGACTTGCAGAGGCCCCGAAGGATTATACCTTTTTAGGAGAGGGGAGGGAGTCCTTTCGCAGCCGATCTCTTGGACTTCTTCGGACTGGACCACCGCTGTTGCTATCTCCAGTGTTTGAACTTCTTCACGGCGAGACCGGGCCGACGTGACGATGTCCCCTTCTCTAAGGTTTTCACCAGCCTCCTCTTCTTCGTTGTCTTCTCCTTGACTTCATCGTGAAGCCTCACCGAGATCACGGTTGGCTCAATAGCTTGCTCTTCTTCCTCCTCCTCACCGAGGGCTCCGCCACCCTCACCTCGCCGCCTCCTCGCCGAGTCACCGGCCCGTTGATCACCTCGTTTTTGTGAGGAGCCCTTCGCCGTGTAGGCTCTCACACCGTCTTTCCAGCTTTATCTACGTGGTCGGCAGGTTCTCGAGCAAAGACGGTGATTTTGTTGAATAAGCCGGTGATGGACTTGACTGTCCATTCACCATTCACCACTCTCCAACCGTTTCTTCTCTATCTCAAACCTATTCAAAGAACATTTCCGCCTAATTGACTTTCGACCCCATCTAAGATGGCTCTCGGGCGATTCAACCGGGGTCTAGTCGGCCCATCGTGGGAGTTCTCGCTCCCCAAGAATAGCTTTCGCCAAGATTGCCATGAGCAAACGATACTTCCGACGAAGCATATTCTTCTTCAACTCCGATCTCCGATCCTTCATCGACGTTCGGGCAATCATCTCAAATGATTCTACCCAATCAGCTGTTTTGTATGTGAGGGGATTGACACCTTCATTACTAGTTTCAAAAATCCTGGCCACCTCCGCCGTCGTCACCACCAAGTCTTCGACGTAGACCTTGGTTTAAAAACTCCGTTTTCATATTCCCCATTTACGTAGAACTCAACTCCACGCATCTCCGCAGTTTTGTTAGAATTCGAATTTTTAGAGCAGTAAACTCTTCAACCCCGACCTTTCCAATAATCTCGAGAACTCGTTTTGATTCTTCATCGGTGGTGGTGTCAAAGTCGACATACATCTCCGATTTGATCTTTTTGTTGAAGGTATCTTTATTGATGTCCACCATTGTTGTAGTTATTCCGAGTAGTTTTTGAGAATGGCTCATAAAATTTTGGAAGAGTTTTAGGAGTTTGAAAATTTGCAGAGGTTAAGTAATTTTTTTCCGAATGTGAAAACGTTTGAATGAAGAAGAAGATGTATTTATAGGTGGGAAAATTGGAAAGAGAAAGCTGTTTGGAAAGCAGGTTTTAATCGAGTCGTTCATTTGAAATTATTTATTGTCTTGAATCAACGGTTAAAATCATGATAAACGATTGGGATTCAGCGCGTGTAGATAACTTGACTTTGAAATGCGTAAAAAGTAACTTTGTAGACTCGTTGATTCGATCAAGTAGGGTTACTTTATGCGAGAAAAGTAAGTATACCGACGTCGACCTAGGTTTACCTTTCTTTGCATAAGGGTTTCCTAAAGCAGGATAAGGTTTTGAAGTTGTCTCGAGAGAAGACCTCGTCTCGAGTTTTTCAAAAAATAGCCTAGTTTTATTTTCTTTTTATCACGATTTAAGACAAGTTAAAACAACATTTTATTTTAAACAAAATAGACTCGGATGGGTTTTCCAAGAACAGTTCTTCTAAACAATTTTTAAAGATGATTTGTGAGAGTATGTTTAAAAACAAATTTTATGAGGACACTAAAGAGGGGGTGAACAGATGAGGAGGTTTGTAGAAGATGAGTAGATTCTATCTGTTCTAACAATCTGATCTGTAACTTGTTTACGCAAATACAGACTTAAGGGAACCATTAGTAACCAGAGCAAGTCGAGATAGGATGCAATAATCATCTGTTTGAGGAAATCGGTGACTATTGTGTCCTTATCGATTCACCTAATGTCGATAAGTAATCATCAAGTCGATAAGGTCAATATGACTAATCCTTGATTCTTGATTCCTAAAAAAGAGATCAATGATATCAGCTACGTGATTGTCCTTTGACACATATCTAGTACGACAATTTTTTCTAGACATGTATTTAAAGAAAGGAAAGAAAGAAAGAGAACAAATAACAGATGCAAACAAAAGTAATATAAAATCAGCCAAAGATGCATCAAGTAATCCTAATTCTAAACACAATTCTTTAAATCTAGACTCGGCTAATGGTTTTGTAAGAAGGTCTGCTCTTTGAGATTACGTAGCTATCTTTTCTATCCTAATATCATTCTTTTCAACATGATCTCTAATGAAGTGATGTCTAATGTCTATATGTTTACACCTAGAATGTAGAACATGATTGTATGTTATGGCTATTGCACTATTACTATAACGGTAAATAGGAGCAGATGATATTTGAATATTATAGTCCCTAAGTGCTGACTAATCCAGAGGAGTTGAGAGCAACAACTCCCGGTGCCATGTATTCACCTCGGTTGTGGAGGTGACAACAGATGTCCTGTTTCTTAGATAGCCAAGAAATTAATTTGTTGCCTAAGAATTGACAAGTTCAAGTGGATTTCTTATCAATCTTACGTCCTCCAAAATGCGAGTCTGAATATCACGATAGCTTCGAAGTTGTCATCACCGGGTACCACAACCCAACTTGCAAAGTCCCTTTGAGATATTTAAGGATTTTCTTAGCAGTCTCCGAGATGTGTTTTCTTGGGATTAGATTGGAATCTTGCACATACCCCAAGCTGCAAAGGCTATGTCCGGCCTACTTGCTGTGAGATAGAGAAAGGATCCAATCACCCACGATACTCCGTTGCATTTGTGGGTATCTCCTGCTCATCCGAATCCATAGAGAAGTTAGTTGCCATAGGTATTTTAACTTCCTACTAGTAGTCATCCCAAATTTCTCTATAAGGTCCTTAGCATATTTAGTCGATGTATGAATATACCCTTACTCAAATGCCTTAATCGCAAGCCTAGAAAATATGTTAATTCACCCATCATAGACATTTCAAACCTATTTTTCATGAGTACACCGAATTTTTCACACAGAGTCGATTAGGTAAACCAAAAATAATGTCATCTACATAAATTTGAACCAACAAGATGTTACCATCTATTTCCTTTCTAAACAGAGTCCGATCTATCTTACCTTTGAGAATCCATTTGAAATCGAAATTCGAGATAAGGTATCGTACCAAGCCACGGGTGCTTGTTTTAGTCCATATAGGGCCTTATTGAGTTTATAGACCTTATTATTGATCTTAAACCTAGGAGGTCAGCTGCTCCACATAGACTTCCTCAAGTAACACACCATTTAGGAAGGCGAGACTTGACATCCATCCGAAAGATTTTGAAAGATTTATAAGCAGAAATGCCAAAAACAGCCTTATTGCTTCTAATCGCAACTGGAGCGTAGGTTTCATCATAGTCTATCCCTTCAGATTGTGAGTAACCTTGGACTACCAATCTTGTCTTATTTCGAACAATAATGTTATTTTCATCTGTTTTATTCTTAAACACCCATTTGGTGCCTATAATCTTTCTATGTAAGTGGTCTTTCCACTAATTCCCAAATATTTTGTCTTTCAAATTGATGCGCTTCTTCCCGCATGGTATATCCAGTTTGGATTCGATAAAGCCTCCTCAATAGACTTAGGCTCAAGAAGTGATGCATAATAGGTGAGCAGACTTTGGGAATCAACCATAGTTCGTGGTCTGCACACTCTTTGGATGGGTCCCCAATGATTTGGTCACTTGGATGATAACTTCTCATCCTTTTGCCTATTTGAGTAGAAGGATCCTCATCTCGAGACTCAACAGTAACTCGCTCGACTCTGCTCGAGCAGACGTTCCCTTCATCTGCGACCACTGGTGATCACCGATGTCAAGGGTGTCTCCTCAGATGGAGTCCGGAGAGGGATTGCCTTTTGATTTTCGAGATGGGGATTCTTCATCATCCGAATCAATCAAGACTAGGCAGATAGACTGCTCTATGTTTAGTTTTGGTTAGTTCAATTTTATCTAGATCATTTATAATATGATTCACTTTATACGAGAAAGAATACATTTCATCAAAAACCACATGAGGAGTTTCGTCTACACAGAGAGTTGTCTTGTTGAAGACTCTGAAGACTTTGGAAGTGTTGGAATATCCCAAGAATATTCCATCACCGCCTTAGCATCAAAGGTCCTCGGCTTAGACTTTCCATTGTTATGGATGAAGCATTTACAACCAAAAGCCCGAAAATATGAGATTCTTGGAATCTTACCCTTCCATATCTCATATGGAGTCTTACCCTTACTTTTAATCGGCAAGCACTGTTCTAGGTATAGCAGCGTGATTGATGGCCTCAGCCTAGAACCTGTGAAGGGTTCCATATTCGGCTAGCATGCTCTTGGCTGCTTCTTTGAGTGCTCTATTCCTCCTTTCAACTACTCCATTTTGTTGTGGTGTTCTGGCTGATGAGGTCTCATGAACTATGTCACTCTCATTGAAAAAGTTAGATAAACAGAATTTAAAAATTCGGTGCCCTTATCACTCCTAATTTTAACAATATTAACACCTTTCTCATTTTGAACTGCATGCAACAGATCGGGGATCTTGTTCACAGTCTCATTCTTTTTAAAAAGGAATATCACCCAAGTGTATCTAGAAAAATCATCAACAACAACAAGAGTATATTTCCTTCCACTAAAGCCGAGAGGTGAAACAGTCCAAGCAGATCAAGATGAAGGAGTTGTAAAACTCTTTCAGATGAGGATGTGTTAATACTTTTAAATGAGTGTCCGAGCTGTTTACCTTTTTGACATGCATCACATTTCAAATCGGTAGATCATAATTTCTCGGGTAGTCCTTTAACAAGATTCTTTCTAGCTAGCTTACTAAGGGTTTTGAAGTTCGAGATGACTAAGGCTCTTGTGTCATAGCCAGTGAGGTCATCTCCACCCTTAGCTACCAGACATGTATCTTTGGGGCAAGCTGTTAAAGTTAGCCACATAGACATTACCATGTCTCGAAGCTAATTCAAGCACCTTGTTCTGAGGAGCTATCTAAGATATCACACTTGTTAGACCAAGATTGTTTTGATGAGTTAAAAGACTGCTCAGGATGAGCGGACTATGATTGAAGACTAAGTTCTAGTACGAAGTTGATCGGACTAGGTCAAGATTAGTTCAAGTCATCTGGAGACGAGGAATGACAAGTCATCTGGAGACAAGCTCAAATCTAGTCATCTGCAGGAGACAAATATGAAGAGCTCGGGACGAGGTCAAGATAAGCTGAGTAGAATAAGAAAGGCTAATCTTCACCAAGTCACCGCAGACGAGTAGGAAGAATCACCGAGGTGTTAAGCGGTTTTCAAGATTAAGTTTGTTAAGCTTTCAAGTTTGTTAGAACTAACTAACAAACTAAGCGACTTTTCAGACTTATATATAGGTCTAGGTTTTTCATTTTTGAATATATAGAACACTTATGCATATTAGATTTACACAAGTCACTACTCAGATTTCACAATCTTTTCACAAGAATTTCTAGAGAGTTTCAAAGAGTTCTAAGTGTTTTTAGAACACTTTTCCAGTAATCTTCAAAATTCAATATACACTGTAATAGTTAGATTTCTAGAAGAAGAGTTTAGGAGATTGAAGATTTGAAGAATTGTACAAGTTGTAAGTTGTAAGGTGGAAGTGAGAAAGTAAGCGATAGTAGAGTCCCTTCTTCAAATTGAAGAAAGAGAGTGGATGTAGGATTTTAAAATCCGAACCACTATAAATCCTGGTGTTATTTCTTGCTTTCTTTAATTTTCTGTTTATTTTACAATTGTGTTACATCAAGAGTTAAATTCGAGAATCATAACTAAAATCGGTATTTCAACCTTGCTTTTGATCTTATAAGAAGTTGAGAATTTAATCTTAATCCGCTGTGCTCAATCTGATATTTTGAATTGGTTTTGGAAGATTTGAAAAATCTACAAAATCTATTCAAACCCCCTTTCTAGATTTTGTTCTAGAAAGCATTCTCAAGGTTTTAATCAACTCAACTTTCCGGGACCAACAAGTGGTATCGGAGCGGTGTTAAGTCAGTTTCTCGATATTGATTTTAGGTCTTGAACAAGATTCTGAAATAATCTTGATTTTCTTCATTTTCTTTCATTTCTAACAGTGCTACCAATAAGATTTTGTGGAGTATTCTGTCTTTGTTTCATCATGTCATCGGGTAAAAGTAATAAGTCCAGAATCTGCTGAATTTTCAATTGAAGAGTATGATTATTGGAAATTTAGGATGGAAAATCATCTAAAGGCCATTCATGATAGAATGGAAGAGGTTCTTGAGGAAGGTCCTATAAAGTTTTTCCATGGAGGCACCAAGACCTTTGGAGCAGAGGCAAATTTGAATCAAGAACTAGGCAAGAAAAGAAGAGTTACAATTGACTAATGATGAAAGGAAGGTCCACAATCTTGACCAAGTAGCTAGAACAGAAATCATAGAGACTCGAGTAAAGATTGGATAGAGAAGGTTAAGAGATGTAAAACAGCCAAAGAAATGTGGCAAACCTTAGCTAATGTTTGTGAAGGTTACGACCAAGTAAAGGAGAACAAGCTACGGTCGATGTGCATACATTTGAAACATTCAAGATGAAAGAAAATGAGTCTGTGGATCAGTTTGATATGAGGTTGACTAATCTTCTTAACAAAGCGGCTGATCTTGGAAAGAATTATTCGTAAAAAGAGATTAACAACAAGATTTTGAGATCATTAACCAAGAGATGGAGGGAAAAATCCAATATCCTTAAAGCAACTCAAGATTTATCCTCTATTACTCACCATACTTTATTTTCTCATCTTAAAGCTTTAGAGTATGATATTCAGATAGAAGATGAGGAAGATGAGATGGAGTCAAGCACCTCATCCAAATCTGTTGCCTTTGTTAGTAAAGAAGACAAGATGTCAGCGAGGGTAGGAGGCGATCTATCCTTGAAAGAGCAGATGGCTTTACTTACAAAAAGGTATGATAAATTGAGAATGAAGTATAAGAGAAATAAATTGAGATTTGCGAGGTAGAGATAGACAAAGATCCAGATCGAGATAGGAAGGTAGACAAATCTTGAGATGATGACAAAAACAAGAGCCAGACAAGAAGATACGAGATCACTGTTAGAAGAAATACTTCTAGTCCCGAGATCGAGATAGGAGTGATATTTGCTATACTTGCAACAAGCCAGGACATTTCAGCTTTTCTGTCCTCAGCTGACTCCTAAAGAAAGGAAGAGAAGAGAAAGAAAAGAGACGGGAGATTTGCGAGATCAAAGAGCTTTGTTGGTGAAGAAAAAGAGCCAAAGAAATCATCATCATCTTCATCATCCTCATCTGATTTTGGATCGAGATGATGAGATCTGTCTCATGGCTAATGAGGTAATCTACTATTCATCTTGAGATAATGATTCTTGTCGATCTGCATCGATCATGACCAAAGCGTTATACATGAATTATTGAGAGATTTAAAAACATCTTTAGCCGCTTATAAGCAATGGAGACAGAAAATTTATTTTTAAAGGATCGATTCAAATTCTAAATAAAGGCAAGCGAGGGTGATGAGCAGCTCAGAGGCTGAGGAAACATTCAAGGGGAATGTTTTCATCGGTGAAGCGATTACATCAACCACCTTACGAAAGGTTAGAAAATGAACCGAAAACTTTAAAAGATAAATTTGAAGTAATCTGGCCGAAAATGAATTAATTAAGAAAGACAATGAGAAGCTTGTCTTCAAAATTAGTCAGCTTAATAATTCACAATCAGTAATAGATCATATTTTTAATACTTCCCGAAATCTCATGATAAGACAGGACTTGGTTATGATAGGAACAATAAATCGGATGTTCAAAAACCTAGGAAATTTGTGAAAGCATCTGTTCAATCAAAAGATATTAAAATTGGTCCATGGAAACCAACTAGTCGAGATAAGGACTACGGCTTCAGTCTGAAACCAAGAATTCAGTGAAGGATTCCTATCGAACTAGAAGGAATCCAAGAACCAAAATAAGAAGATTTTCTTATTATAATTCTTTTGATGGAAGGAGCAAATGCTATCCTACATTTCCTAAGTTTAAGAAAATTACCGATCTGAATATAACAAGTTGTCATTTAAAAATGATATTATTGTGACAGATTTGGTAGAAAATCAGTACGATTTGTTGTCTGCAGATGAGATGTTTGTTTGGATTCCTAAAGTGATTCTTGACCCAAAAGGACCCAAGATCACTAGGGTACCTCAAAACTAACTGCATTTTCTGAGGATTCACGAGGATCATCACTTAAGGAAGAGATCTTAGCTTCAATATGGTACATTGACGGTGGTTGTTCACAACATATGACCCATAACAAGAAGTTTGTTATCAAATTTTCAAAGTATTGATGGTCCAAGAGTTGTATTTGGTGATAATAATTGTGGTCGGACTAAAGGTGTAGGTACTTTGATTATCAAGGATATTCGGGTATACGAGGTATATTTTGTTGAAGGTTTGAAACATAATCATTATCTGTTTCTCGGCTTTGTGATAAAGGTTTTCTTGTAAAATTTTCAAGGGATAAATGTGATATTTTGGATAATTCCTCGAGATAAGGTACTATTAGCGGCTTGAGACAGGGGTAATGTCTATGTGGCCAACTTTAATAGTTGTTCCCAAGATACTTGTCGATGGCTAAGGGTGGAGAAAATGTCGGTGGCTATGGCATAAAAGGCTTAGTCATCGAATTTCAAGACCCTTAGTAAGTTGGCTAAGAAGAACCTTGTTAAGGGATTACACGAAAAACTTTTATCAAGCGATCTTAAATGTGATGCTTGTCAAAAAGGTAAACAGCCTAGACACTCATTTAAGAGTATTAACTTCTCCTCATCCGAAAGAGTATTGCAACTCCTTCATCTGGATTTGTTTGGACTGTTACTCCTCTCGGTTTCGGTGGAAGGAAATATACTCTTGTTGTAGTAGATGACTTCTCTAGATACACTTGGGTTATATTTCTTTTCAAGAAAAATGAGACTATGAACAAGATTCCTGATGCATTCGAGACAAATACGAGAATGAGAAGGGAGTTAATATTATTAAAATCGAAGTGATAAAGTGCAGAATTTTTGAATTCTTGTTTATCTAATTTCTTCAATGAGTTTGGAATTATTCATGAGACATCTTCAGCAAGAACTCCTCAACAAAATGGAGTGGTTGAAAGAAGGAATAGAACTTTGAAGGAAGCGGCCGGGAGCATGTTGGCTGAGTATAATACCCTCATAGGTTACGGGCGAAGCTATCAACACGGCTTGCTATACTCAGAACAGGTGCTTAGTTGTCAAAGATAAGGGTAAGACTCCTTATGAGATTTGGAAGGGTAAGATTCCAAGGATCTCATACTTCAAAGCTTTTGGTTGTAAGTGTTCCATTCATAACAATGGGAAATCTAAGTTAAGAACTTTTGATGCTAAAGCGGTGATGGAATATTCTTAGGATATTCTAATACTTCAAAGGCATTTAGAGTTTTTAACAAGACAACCCTTTGTGTGGAGGAAACTCCTCATGTTGTTTTTGATGAGTTGTATTCCTTCTCGAGATAAAGTGAATCAAATTTACGAAAATCTAGATAAAATTGAATTATCCAAGACTAAACATAGAACTATTTATCTACCTACTCTTGACTCGAGAATCGGATGAAGAAGAATCCCCATCTGATAATCGAGAAGACAACTTCGATCGGACTCCTTCAGATCGAGACACCTTTGACATCGGTGATCGGCCACGAGTCGGTGATGAAGAGAAGCGTCGGTGAGGTTGAGTCGGATGAGTTGCCGGCGAGACTCAAGATGAGGATACTTCTCCTCATATAGGCAAAAGGATGAGAAGATATCATCCATCTGATCAGATTATAGGAGACCCATCTAGTAGTGTGCGGAGACACGAATGATGTTAGACTACGAAAGTCTTTTCGGTTGTTATGTGTCGCTTCTTGAACCCAAGTCTATTGAGGAAGCATTATCGGACCCAAGTGGATACTTGACCATGCGGGAAGAAGCTGCATCGCTTTGAAAGACAAAATGTATGGGATCTAGTGGAAAGACCCTTACACGAGAAAGATTATAGGCACCAAATGGGTGTTTAAAAATAAAGCAGATGAGAACAATATTATTGTTCGAAATAAGGCAAGACTGGTTGCACAAGGTTATTCACGGTCGAGGGAATAGACTATGATGAAACCTATGCTCCGGTTGCGGATTAGAGGCAATAAGATTGTTCTTGGCATTTCTTGCATATAAGTCTTTCAAAGTTTTTCAAATGGATGTTAAGTCTGCCTTTCTTAATGGTGTGTTACTTGAAGAGGTCTATGTAGAGCGGCCTCACAGGTTTAAGATCAATAACAAGGTCTATAAACTCAACAAAGCTCTATATGGATTGAAACAAGCTCCCCGAGCTTGGTATGATACTCTATCGATTTCTTGACATCAAATGGTTTTTCTAAGGGTAAGATTGATAGAACATTGTTTAGAAAGGAAGTAGATGGCAACATCTTACTAGTTCAAATTTATGTAGATGACATAATTTTTGGTTCACCTAATCTGAAATTATGTGAAGAGTTTAGCTTTCTCATGAAAAACGAGGTTTGAAATGTCAATGATGGGAGAATTGACATACTTTCTAGGCTTACAAATTAAGCAGATGAGTAAGGGTATATTTATACATCGATCTAAATATGCTAAGGATACGATTGAGAAATTTGGAATGATTACTAGCAGAGAAGTCAAAATACCTATGGCAACTAACTTCTCAATGGATTCGGATGAGCGGGGATACCCAGCGATGCAGCGGAGTATCGTGGCTGATTGGATCTCTTCTCTATCTCACTTTGCAAGTAGGCCGGACATAGCCTTTGCGGTTGGGGTATGTGCAAGATTCAGTCTAATCCCAAGAAAACTCATCGGAAGCGCTAAGAAAATTCTTAGATATCTCAAAGGAACCTTGCAAGTAGGGTTATGGTACCCGGTGATGACAACTTTGAGCTAACAGGTTATCTGATTCAGACTTTGGAGGATGTAAGATTGATAGAAAATCCACTTACGGAACTTGTCAATTCTTAGGCAACAAATTAATTTCTTGGTTATCTAAGAAAGCAGACATCTGTTGCCACCTCCACAAGCGAAGCTGAGTACATGGCAGTTGGAAGTTGTTGCTCTCAACTCCTCTGGATTAGTCAACGGCTTAGAGACTACAATATTCAAACATCAATTTGTTCCTATTTATTGCGATAGTAATAGTGCAATAGCAATGACTTACAACCACTGTTTTACATTCTAGATGCAAGCATATAGATATTAGGCATCATTTCATTAGGGATCATGTTGAAAAGAATGACATTAGAATTGAGAAAATTGCCCTTTGAATCACAAAAAGTGACATTCTTACAAAACCATTAAGCTGAGTCTAGGTTCAAAGAAATGTGTTTAGAATTAGGACTACTTGATGCATCTTTAGCTGATTTCTAATTGTGTGCATTTATTTCCTTATTCCTTTTCCTTTCTTTAAATTAATGTCTAGAAAGGATTATCAGACTAGATATGTGTCAAAGGACAATCGGTGGCTGATATCATTGATCTCCTTTTAGGAATCAAGAATCAAGGATTAGTCATATTGACCTTATCCGAATTGATAATTACTTATCGACATTGAGTAAATCGAGACAAGGACATAGTAGTGCTGAACTTACGAAGAAAAGCAGATGACTATTTACATCCTATCCCGATTTACCTTTAGCTTCGATGGTTTTCTTTGAGTTTATGTTTTTGCGAGGAACAGTCACAAATAACTTGATTCATTCTTTTACTCAAACTTCTTTATTCTTAACTTTGAGTCGATCTGTTTCTTAAAAATTTGTTTTAGAAAAGTAATTACGAATATGTTTTGTTTAAATCTGGTTTGAAAAATGCTAAAAAGTTACATATAAATTGTTGGTTTTCGGGATCAGACGGAGTTACTCTATCGAGATGACTTTCTAAAACTTATCTGTTTTTAAGCCGATACATTTTTCAAACCCATCTGTTTAGGAAACCTTCGATTGAAGTAATATATCACGTGGTGACGTCACATATACTTACTTCTCTGAATAAAGTAACCTATATCGGTCAAATCAACAGTCTATAAAGTAACTATTTACGCATTCCAAAGGCGATTGCATTTCTGTATTTGGATCCTAATCGTTTATCTTTGTTTTTAACCGTTGATTAATACTCGGTAAAAACTTTTGAATAAATGGCTGAGATTAAATCATATTTTCAAAAATGGCGGTTTATCTTTCCAATCTTCCCCCTATAAATACATCTTCTTCTTCCTAAAACTTTTTCTTTCCTTACTCGAGAAAACCTACATATTTTATCAAACCCTTTACTTACTTCCAATGGCATCTTCTTCAAAAACTACCAAAACTTATAAACCCACATACATTTCCACAAATATTTCTCACTTCAAAATGAATGAGGAACATTTCAAAACCGTTTGAAAGCGGAAATGTATGTTGATTTTGAAACCACCAATGATCCAGAATCTGCGAGAGATTCTTCGCCTTCTTGAAGCCTCACGACTCAGAGGTTTCCTTTCAATGAAGTCTCCGCATGAGCAGGCAGCGATTTGTTAGGAGGCGAAGTTTTTGGCTAGAATGGAGGATACCGGGGATGGGTTTGATACATCTGTGGATGGGACAACATTGAGTTATTCCGGCAAAACATTGCTAGGATATTCGACACGTCAATGGAGGTAAATCCATTGGCGTATAAGGAGGATAGTTGGGAAGAATCCTTCGATATGATGGCGAGGTTGAATTCTACGGGGAACTCGCGAGGATCTGAAGAAAAACCTGTTGAGAAGAAAATTTAGAGGCTGCGATGACGGTGGTGACGAAGGCGGTCTTGGGTGAGCAAAGCTCACATGACGGAGTTAACCAAACCCGGATTGTGTGTAATGCGAGCCATTACGGATGGGGTCCAAGTTGGTCGGGTAGATTTGCTTGTTCAAGCTCGGGGAGGAGAAGAAGCGGCGACTTTCAAGTCCAGCTTTGCGAGAGAAGTGGGTTCCTACTTCGGCTTGATCAGTCTCTTCAATAAAATCACTGTTTTAATTGAAGGGGCTGAATAGGGAGGCTGGCGGAGAATAGGCACTAAAAAATATTCAAAGCGAGAAGGGCATCCTCACAAAGGATGACGGTGGGAGGTGTTCGGACTCGGATGATGAGTCCGATGCAGCGAGCTCGTGAGGCTGGCGGCTGCAGGTGTTGAGGGACAGGTCAGCAGCTGAACAAATTGAGGTGGCCCCGGTGGAGGTCGAAGCAGAGGGACATGGAGCAGCGGCAGTGAGGTCGCACCTCAAGTTCAACTCTTTGGCAGCGCTGTGGTCCCAAGGATGTTTCGGAGGAGGAAGAGGAGGCTGGTGAAAGCCTCGGACAAAAAGAAGGGGAAAGCTCATCTGCTGCTCTGCCAAGGTTGCCTCGAGATGAAGAGGAAGAAGAGGAAGCAGAAATTCCCTTGGTTAGGAGGCCAAGGCGAGCAGCCCCGAGCTGCGAAGGGTCCACCAAGTCTGGTAGCTCCGAACATCGGATGGATCCATCTACCTGCTACCGAGGAGGAGGTTCGGTCCCTTGAGATAGCGGCCGAGGTTGGTCGGATGGAGGCTCCTCTCTCCCCAACCGATGAAGGCTGTTCTCTCCCAATTCAGAGGCAGGTACAAGTCTTTCCACATCTCCTTCCTTATCTTCCATACCCGGCAATGAAGAAATGCCTCGGTGGCATTTACGAGCCTTTTGCCCTCGGCTGATCTCCACTTTGATCCCAAGCGAATGAAGGGGGTATCCCAGGCTGGTACCTCAGAGCCTCTCCAACCCTACATTCCAAATCCCAACGAGTCCAAACCGATATTCCACCTCTACCATCATCACCACCACTGAAATCCCACCCCCACCTTCAATACGAACAAATACCTCTCCCCACTGGTCCAATCCTCTCCTATCCCAATAATATCTTACTCCTCTCTTCCAACTATTCAAACACAATCTATTCCTCTCCCATCTCCTCAACCAGAACAAATACTTTCCTCGTCGATTCCTCAACCGAGGATGAAGACATCGACCTAAGCCCAACCACTGCCTTCTCATCTATATTGTCCCTTGTCGAAAAGAAAGTCAATGCTACATTCCGAAGGAAAAATGGAAAGAAAGACAAGGAGGATGGTCAAGGCTATGGCGCGACCTATGCTGCTTGACGCATGAAGGAAGTTGAGGTAACATTGTCTGATAAAATTATTGATGTCACTAACTTCTGTCTTTGGCTGGTAAAGTGAAATCAATGGAGGAGGAGAGGCTAAGAGGCGTTGAAGGAGGAGGTTATGGGGTACAATAAGCTGGTGGTAGATGAGTTGGGCTGTAGACCACTCGGACTTCGAGGGTCAAGTGCAACACTCTAGATGCAAAACTTTCAGACTTGTTCTTTGAAGTTAAAAAGGGGAAAGAGGCTGAAGAAGAGAAGAGACTAGCCCTCAGCAATTTGTGAGTCGAGGAGACCCCGAGAAAGAAGTGGGCATGAAGGCCAACACAGCTGATGCGGAGGCAGCCGGGAGGAAGCTTCGGATCAAATCGATGAGCTGGTTGCTCTCAATTTTGAGGGTAAGAATCAAGCTGTGGAGGAAGCTTTGAAGGAGGATGAGGAGAAAAGGAGGATAGAAGAGGAGGAAAGGTCGAGAAGCTCTTGGCTCGAGTTTAAAGGATCCGAATCTGAAGGAGCCAAGGGTAAAGGAAAAGAAGTAGCGATCACTGAGCCAGATCAGTGAAATCATCTCAGTACAACTTGCTAAAGGGAAAGGAAAGAGGGAAGCTGATTATTCCAATCTCTCGGAGAAGCGAGATCAAAAGGATTAAGAGAGAGATGGAATATTTTGGCAAGAAAGAAAAGAAGAAGCAGAGGAAGAAGAAAGACTCCAACGTCTTTTGGAGCAACTGCGGCGCAAATGGTTAATCAAAGATCAAGGCGGTGGAAAGTTCAGGCCATTCCACAACACATCTGCCCCTCCTAAGGTGGCTTGTGGGAAATATCTTCTTGAATACAAAGACAAGAATCTGGAGGGTATGTGGATATACTTCGGTATATTCTCAAGGGCCCCGGAGCAACTCAGCAAGATCCAGACTTAGCTTGGCATGAGTGGATGGAGAAGGTAGATCTTGAGTTCTATCATCGTCTGCTAGAAGAAGCCGATGTAGAGTTCAACGTCAACCCGATCTCTCGGCTTTTGAGTATGCCATCCTGCCAGGAAATCAGATGGATCCTGGACCTAGACTGGGTAAAGGGTATTTTGAAGAAGGCGAGAGGCTGAATCTGGACTCACTCAAGAGGAGGATATAAAGCGGCTTAGGAGTCGGGTATTCAATTGGTGATGATACGGATGAAGATCGGTGGGAAGACTAATAGAAACAGGATTTTTCTTTTCCTTATTTCTACTTTTCTATTATCTTCTCATCTGTAATCTTTGTAAATTCAATGTGAATATACTTGTTTGATTCATTTTATGTGTATTAATTTCTTAAAGTTTTTGTTTTAAGAAAGACTTAAAATTTTCTTAAGTAAAAGTCATCGAGAATTTTATCTCTCGAGACTTAAAAATGTTTTCAAAATTTTTAACTAAGTCTTGAAGATTCATTTGGTTTTCTAAGTTTTTTTTTAAGTCTAAAAGATCTAAAGTTTTTATATGTGAATAAATACTGTTGTAATGTGAAAAATGTACTTTGATACCTATCTATTGATCTTGATAAACTCTAAACTAACCCAATTTGTGAGTGTGTCTCTTTCTTGTAGGTTTTAACTTCATCAAAAAGGGAAATTGTTAGACCAAGATTGTTTTGATGAGTTAAAAGACTGTTCCAGATGAAGCAGACTATGATTGAAGACTAAGTTCTAGTACGAAGTTGATCGGACTAGGTCAAGATTAGTTCAAGTCATCTGAGACGAGGAATGACAAGTCATCTGGAGACAAGCTCAAATCTAGTCATCTGCGAGGAGACAAATATGAAGAGCTCGAGACGAGGTCAAGATAAGCTGAGTAGAATAAGAAAGGCTAATCTTCACCAAGTCACCGCGAGACGAGTAGGAAGAATCAGCCGAGGTGTTAAGCGGTTTTCAAGATTAAGTTTGTTAAGCGGTTTCAAGTTTGTTAGAACTAACTAACAAACTAGCTGACTTTCAGACTTATATATAGGTCTAGGTTTTCATTTTGAATATATAGAACACTTATGCATATTAGATTTACACAAGTCACTACTCAGATTTCACAATCTTTTCACAAGAATTTCTAGAGAGTTTCAAAGAGTTCTAAGTGTTTTAGAACACTTTTCGATAATCTTCAAAATTCAATATACCTTTGTAATAGTTAGATTTCTAGAAGAAGAGTTTAGGAGATTGAAGATTTGAAGAATTGTACAAGTTGTAAGTTGTAAGGTGGAAGTGAGAAAGTAAGCTTGATAAGTAGAGTCCCTTCTTCAAATTGAAGAAGGAGAGTGGATGTAGGATTTTAAAATCGAACCACTATAAATCCTGGTGTTATTTCTTGCTTTCTTTAATTTTCTTGTTTATTTTACAATTGTGTTACATCAAGAGTTAAATTGAATCATAACTAAAATCAGTATTTCAACCTTGCTTTTGATCTTATAAGAAGTTGAGAATTTAATCTTAATCCATTGTGCTCAATCGATATTTTGAATTGGTTTTGGAAGATTTGAAAAATCTACAAAATCTATTCAAACCCCCTTTCTAGATTTTGTTCTAGAAAGCATTCTCAAGGTTTTAATCAACTCAACTTTCCGGGACCAACAACACTTATCCTTAGAAAATTTTACAAGAAAACCTTTGTCACGAGTTGAGAAGCAGATAATGATTATGCTTTAAACTTCTACAAAATACATCTCAGGATACTGGACATCCCTTATAATCAAGGTACCAACTCCCTTAGTTTGTCTACAGTTGTTGTCTCCAAAAGAACTGCTGGGGCCATCAATATTCGGAAGTTTGATAATAGCTTCTTATTACAAGTCATATCCGTGAACAACCACTTGTCTATGTACCAAATTGAAGCTAGAATCTCCTCCTTAAGTGATAGTCCTGTGATTCACTGTAAAATAGATTAGGTATGAGGTACCCTAGTGATCTTGGGTCCTTGAAGGTCAAAATCACTTTGGGTAACCAAACAAACATCTCATTATTTAATAATAAATCGATTTGATACGTCTACCAAATTTGTCTACAAACACATCACATTTAAATAATAGTTTATTGTATTCAGATTTAGTGACTTTCTTGAACTTAGGAAAAATGGGATAGCATTTACTCCTCCCATCAAAAGAAGCTGTAATAAGAATTTTCTTCTTATCTTAGTTCTTGGAACCCTCTTAGTCCGATTTGGAGTCCTCAATCGAATTTTGGTTTTGATTGGGTGATGCGGTCCTTATCGACTAAGTGCTTTCCAAGGACCAATTTTAATTTCTTTTGAAGTTTCAGATGTCTTCACAAATTTCCTTGGTTGTTGAATACGATTTATTATTTTTATCATAGCCAAGCCTGTCTTATCATGGGATTTTTGTGAAGTGCTAAAGATGTGGTCTATAACTAAGCGTGAGTTATTAAGTTTGGTTCATTTTGAAGACAAGCTTCTCATTGTCCTTCTTAATTAACTCATTCTCGGTACAAACCATTTCAAATTTGTCTTTTAAAGATTTTAATTCATTTTCTAATCTTTTAGACAAATCGGTGATGTACTAGCCTCGGTCTGAGGTAAACATTCCCCCTTGAATGTTTCCTTAGACTCGAGTAGTTCACAACTTGCTTGCCTTTGACTAGAATATGAATCGAGTCTTTTAAAGTCAAATTTTCTGTCTCTAATTGTTTATAAGCGATCGAGAGACATCTTTAGATCTTTCAATAATCCTTGAATGACGGTTTGGTCATTATCTGAAAGCGATTTATATGAATCATTATCGGAGAAGAAGAGTAATAGACTACCTCTTTGGTCATAAGACAAATTTCATCGTCGATCCAAAATCGGAGATAAAGATGAAGAGGATGATGATGATTTTCATGATTCTTTTTCTTGAGGAAGAGCTCTTTGATCTGCAAACCTCCTATCTCTTTTCTTTCTTTTCTCTTCTCGTTCCTTAGGAGTCATTTGGGGACAATCATAACTAAAATGACCTGGCTTGTTACAAGTGTAACAAGTATCACCCTACCGACTTAGGTGGTAGGATTCCTTTTTGCGGGTGATCTGAACCTTCTTGTGCGGCTCTTTTTCTTATCATCATCAATTAAGTCATCCTCATTTCTTCTTGATCCCGATGCGGATCTATCCTTTCCTGCAAACCTCAGCTTATTACGTTTATATTTCATTCTCAATTTATCATACCTTTTTGTGAGTAATGTCATCTGCTCCTTAAGAGATAAGTCAGCTCCTATTGATTCAAATTTCTTTGTCTTGTCTTGTTGACAAAAGCAACAAACTTGGATGAGGTGCTTGACTTCATCTCGTCTTCCTCATCTTCTATCTGGATATCATATTCCAAAGCTTTTAGATGAGAAAATAAAGTATGATGAGTAATAGATGATAAGTTTTGGGTTGCTTTTAGGATATTTGACTTCTCTCTCTATCTCTTGGTCAAAGATACTGAGTATTTTGTTGTTAATCTCCTTCTCTGAATAATTCTTCCCTAAATCATTTGCTTTATTGAGAAGATTTGTTAGTCTCGCATCCACGATCTATTGTTTTATTCTCCTTCATCTTAAATGTATCAAAAGCATGTAGCACTGATTGCAGCTTGTTTTCTTTCACTTGGTGCGATCCTTCACACATTGGCAAGGGTTTCCCACATCTCCTTAAGCGATTTACACCTCTTGACCTTTTCAATCCAATCTTTGCTTAGAGTTTCTATGATTTCCGTCCTAGCCATTTGATCCAAGTTGTGAATTTTCCTTTCATCACTAGTTAGCTTAGAACTCTTCTTTTCTTGTCTAACTCTAGTCTCATGCGGCCTCATCGATGGTCCCTCCATGATAGAATTTGATGGGTCCCTCTTCAAGAACCTCTTCCATTATGTCATGAGTAGCCTTCGAGATGGTTCTCCATCTGAATTTCCAGTAATCATATTCCTCGATAAAAAATTAGGGCAAGCTCCTAGACTTCTTACTTTTCACAGATGACATGATGAAACAAGGAAAAACTTAACAAGAACTTGTTAGTAGCAATGTTAGTGATTTAAAGAAGAAGATTATCAAGATATAATTTCAGAATCTTTATCAAGACCTAAAATCAATATCAAAACAGCTTTACCTTTGCTTTGATACCACTTGTTGGTCCCACGAGTTGAGTATCACAAAGAGAAACTTGAAACAACCTTCTAGGAAAAATCTAGAAGGGGGGTGAATAGATTTTCCAACTTTTCAAAATAAGAAAATCAATTCAAGACACCAAAGTTTACATGAGAAATCGATTTTTAACTCAACTTTTAAGCGGATCAAAAGCAATCGATAACTAGTCGATTGTGAATGCGAAATTGAACTTTGATTAAAAGTTGAAATTAATTATGAGCAGATAAGTAAACAAAAGCGGTAAAGAACACAATGGTTTATAATGGTTTGGATCAAAGCGATCCTACGTTCACTCTCCTTCTTCAACTTGAAGAAGGGTCTCTTCCACTACTTACTTACTTACTTTCCAACGTACAACTTACAACTTTACAATGATGATCTCCTGATCTTCAATCTATCTTTAACTCCTAAATTTTTGGAAAATCAAACTTTACGGTGCGAGAAGTGTGTTGAAGATATACGAGAGGTGTTCTATAAACACTTGAAACTTTTGAAAAGTTTCTTTGAAAACTTGTGTGAACGTTTGGAAACTTGTGAATTATCAAAGTGAAAATGCCGAGTAAATTCGTTGTGTGTTATTCTTGTAAAAATAAAGTTATGCCTAGACCTATTTATAAGCACGGAAAATTGAGTTAGTTTATTAGTTCGTTGTAACAAACTAAAACTATTTAACAAACTTATTCTTGAAAACCGCTCTTATCTTGGTGATCTTGCTCTTAGTCGTCTGCGGTGACTTGGTGAAGAATTGACTTTCTTATTCTACTCAGCTTGTCTTGACCTCGTGAGCTCCTCATAGTTGTCTCCTGCAGATGACTCGTCTCGAACTTGTCTCAGGACTATTTACGCCTCTTCGGACCTCGGTGACCTATCTAGTTCTTCCTAGTCGATCGGCTAATCTTGGATCTTCACCTCACTGTTCTTGAAGTTGGTTGTTCATCTAAGTTGATCCTTTTAACTCATCAAAATTTCTTCTCGATCTAACATAATTGCATGTGCTACTACGTATTTAGGTAACTTAAATTTTGTTTATAAAGGATTTAGGCAAGTTAATTAAAAAATTGAATTCCAATGATGAAATAATTAAATATATGGAAAGCTCATTATTTATAAATTAAATAATATTCGCTCCATTATAATTTAGATTGCTCAAAATTTAAAAATTGACGCTATAATTTTGTATTCTCATACTCAAAATAACAAAAAAAAATAATAATAACTCTATCCTCTCAAAATAAACCCTTACTAACATCTACTCTTACGGCTCGTATCGATCAATTCTACACTATAATTAAACCTCCCTCACTCAATTACTCACTCCAATAAAATTGAGAAGGTCTTTTTACCCTTCACTTTACATTTTTAATACACTTGGAGTGAGTTATTGAAAAATATCAAATATTTGATCAAGTGTATTAAGAATCTCATCGGGAGTATCAACAACAAAAATAAATTAATATTTTTACTATTTAAGTTATTCATATTTAATAATGATTTCATGTTATTTTTCAAGAGTAACAACAACAAATTAATATTTTTACTATCTAAGTTATTCATATTTAATATATAAAATACAATATTATAAAATTTAAGTTTAAAATATTAAGGTTAAATAATAAAATTTAAATTATAAAATATTTAACCAAGAATATCAAGAATTGAATTAAATTAAAAAGTGGTGCACAATAATCTTCATGTCTAAAACATAAGACTTACTTTACATGTATATATTACTAGAGCAAAATCCAGCGTGTTACGCGAGTTGAAAGAAAAAAAAATTAAAAATTTAAATATTTATTTAGTCTAAAAATAATAATAATACTATATATGTGCATGTATATATATTGAAATATATTGAAAGGTGAAGATTAATTCATTTTATTAAATTAATGGATTGCATTAAAAGTTTAAATATATAACAAAATATCATAAAACAATTGATAAAACAATTAGTCACAATATTAATTCACAAAATTTCAGCAAAATAATAATTAAAATTATTTATTTGAAATATATAATAATAATAAAACAAATTTACGTAGAATTTTAGAAACATTAATATAAAACATACACATAATTATAATCAGATAAACATATTGATGGTATAATTTACATGAAAAAATCATGCATAATTTATTTTTAAGTTAAAATATTTCATTCTTAATTTTATAATAACTCTTAACAACTAATTTGAATAATTTTTAATATTGTAGACATCTTCTTAATAAGTGTCAACATGCAAAGTCAATAAATTTACATTTATATAATAACAAAACAGAAAAAAAAATCTAAACGTATAATAATTATTTCAAACTACCATGATTAGAATAAATAATTAAACACATAATTAGCTCTGAAAATTGAGATTAGGAAGACATTTATGGAATTAATTATATGGTTGACTAACAATATGAATGAGTATATATTTTCTGAAGGTGTGCGTGAGTATTTTTGCAGAATGTTGTCACGAATGTTGGCACATTCGAAAGACAACAGACGAAAATAAATGATCGAGAAATATACGGCGGAAGTCTTAAACACTTTGCAAGATGGATATTAAAATTTTATATAGACTATAAATAAGTTTATACTACCAATCGGTGAAATATCACTAGTAATTGTTAAGTGATACAATCGGTGAAAATATAAGCCACACCGTTAATGGATCTATGTATATAGTGTCTAGACAATGATCAATCTAACCTATTACTAATACAAATAAAGATCCAATATTTAGTGAAATGTTGGAACATTCACCAACGGAAGTATCGAGTATGAAACATACAATAAATTCTATAATCTATGCTAATAAACTATGCTAGATTGTGTTTTCCTCAACTTCAAGTTTTAATCTTCATAGCGATCGTGTATATATAGAAATCTGGACACTCTTAGTGCTTGAAGATAACTTCCACATCTCCCTTGAAAATAGGTAACTTCCTTGTAACTTCCCCACGTTCTTTTCAACTCCTCACTCTTGGCTTTTCAACCGCATGACTTAAGGAAGCTGCCATAAGTCTTCAAAGCTGTAAAAACAAGACATTGAACAAGACATTTCGTGGGTTAAGGGTTAGTGGAAGTGGAAGAATGAATGTCGATGTTGTGACGAGAATGTTGGCACATTACAGGTGACACTCGTCACTAACATCAATAATCTCCCAATTCAGTCTTTCTCTTTGGAATACACACGATGTTGTACCATTGAACAGAATGTGTACACAATAGAGATAAGTAAATCAATATCAAGTCAATGACATCTTTTTACTTAGCCAAAAACGACGAAATATAAAACAATAAGCATATAACATCACAAAGACATAAATTATGAACATAACAAGAACTTAACACAAAACTAAAATAAAAACAGAGCAAACATAAAACAATAATATAGAAACTAACATAAACAAAATAAAATAGAGCTTATGACAAAATCCTAGAAGAACTAAACAAAGAACAAAAACAAGCAACATAGTAAATAGTAAAAACGGAGCAACACAAATTGAACATAAGAAAACTAAAATCTAATAAGTTTAAAAACATCGAACATGAAATATCAAAGCAAATACCTATACTACTATAAGTTTATAACATAAGTTTAAATAGACAAGCCATAAAAATAGAAATTAAATTGAGTCTTTACAAAAGCAGACAAAGCTTATAGATGAAGATTAGGAGAGGATTGAGTTGTTTAGTTCAATTTGCATCTTGATGAAGTCTGCACAAACTCCCCCTTTCTTCAAGCTTCTCCATTCTTGAAGGCTCCCCCTCGCTCGGATCATCAATTGCCCCAATCACCTAAGTCGTCATACAAGACACTTAGGTCTTCATCATCCCAATCAAGCTGCATCTCTCTTCTCGGCATCAACGTCCATGTTCGAATTGTTGGGTCCAGCATCTTTGTTGGTTGGAATTGTGGGCACATCATCTGGCACATTACGGGCATCTGTTCCCAACTCAGATTCGGGAGGCTGCACTTGTCCCGGCTCGAGAGATATCAGCATCTGGTCCTCTAGTTACACCGGCGGCGACATCCACATCAACGGCGGCATCGGCGGGTGGGCAACATCGAGTCCTATTCCCCTGTTACGGTGGAAATGAGCCTTTTCCAAAACCTCTTACTGCATTTCCAGTTACTCAACAAACATTTTAAGTTAGGAATTAAATTTTCGGTTATAGCAATCGATCTTGAATAAAGCGTGGTTGGAGGCTGCGGAATGTTGGTAGCGTGTGTGCCAACATTTAGCGGCACATCAGTGGTACATGTGAGGAGCTTCGTGTTGTGCATTAGGATCTACGATTGAAAGGTCAATCACCCTTGGACCAGTTCTCGGAACATGAGATATCCCAGGACTTAGTGCAAAAGAACTGATAATTTCATTATTTTCTCTCTGAAATCCTTGAGCCGAAATCATCATATGAATTAGACTAGGATATGGCGGCAACCCTTTGCTTGATACTCTCCCTAAGTATGTCATCATGTTATCAAAGATAGTTTTTCCAAGATTAAACCTCCTAAGATGACCAATCTTGTACATTAGGACAACTTGCTTAGAGGTTAAGGTGGTTGTGTTTGATGAAGGCAGCCAATTGTAAACAATCGGTTTGTGAAGGACCTTTGTATAGGCTTGTCAAAACCGAGGAATTCATCCTATACCTCCACACGGTAATCCTTTCCCGGTAATTACACATATAGCTGGAGTCACCTCTCTATGACCTTGCCCCTAAATTTCACTTTCCCATAGTGCTTAGAATTCACTTGAAACTCTTACTTTGATTAGCATAAAACTCATATATCCAATCAACTAAGTAAGGTGTAGCAAATTGGAGTGAATGCATCAAAGATCTATCAGATAGATATCCAATCGATTCTTAGAGGCAAAATCATCCATCTTAATTATTATTTCCCCAACTATCAACCTAGTTCTCAATGTCCTAAATTTATCACTATCAACACCATGATAACTATCATCGAGAATCGGAAGAAGAGGACATATGCGAGAGAGGAATCGGTATGTACCTCATGATTTTGCCTTACTAACTTCGATGAAAAGTACTTAGATTGAGAGGATGATGTTTCCATTGGTGTGCCAACATCCTTCGGCACATCATGCGGCTCATTTTGTTTCTTGCTCCTTCTTTTGAGACGAGCAGCCATTTCCGCCAACGTTTGATTCATTTCAGAATTCTCGGTACTCCCGCCTGACTGAGCACGGAATAGAGGCTTGGCCACTAGCCGCTTTCTCCGGGCTTGCTTTCCTCATTTCCTCTTGAAGAGTCAGAATCAAACACTTGAATTGGTTTGAAGCAACACCATCATCGTGTTTCTGTTTCTTTCCTTTATCCGAGTAATCAACTCTTACGCCCATTGTTCGGTAAGAGCGACATTTTGGCCACGTCCTGGAGCTCGATGCTTTTTGAACAATTTGAAAGCGAGTAGTGAGCTCACTAGTGTCGGTCGAGTCACTAGATGGGTCTTCCATTGGAGCCTCTTGTGGTGATTGAGGCGGTGTAAACACTAGGTGTTTGTCTGTTGAAAGTCCACCTCCACGTCGCCGACCTTGACCACGGGGTATATTATGCGCTTAGTAAGGGTTTTGAAAGCATAGATAATTTGATCAGCGGTGGCCCCTTCATCTAGCTCGACCGTCATAGGGTAGGTTTCAAGAATAGGGGCTTCGCTAGCTTTGCCGCCATCTTGATTTTGTGGCATTCCGCCCAAAATCGTGAATTCTGATGGGTTGCTCGGCGAGGATTCTCGGTGTGGGTTGGCGATAACGGAACATCCATCGACCCAACCCTAATTGATGCGGGTGATGTCGGGACTGGTGCGCCAACACGTTAGATACATTTTCTGCGGCCATTGTTGCTAGGAGTCGAAGGTTTCGTGAAGAAGAAGATGTAGCGAGGAGAGGTTGAGTGTTTAGATTGTGAAGGTAAAGAGCTCTTTCGATCAGCCATGATAATTAATAACCTTGCAAACCCTTTTCAAATTATATTAATTAAATAATCAATTTGAATATTAATAGGCTGATGGAGAAATAATACTAGTAAGCATAATTAATAATACCTTTAAACACTTGTGCTTAATTCGAAACTATGATATAATGTGTAGAACACACTTGAGCATTAAGGACCTTAAATAGGGAAGAGAAAGATCGTAGAAGTTGTGATCACATTGGAGTTAAGCGAATAAGATTTAATCACATCCCTAAGAAATAGAGCATTACCGAATGTGTGGAAGTTTATATCAAAAACATGCTAAAAACCGCTTAATCTAGATAAAATAGCTGCACAATAAAATTAATTAGACTACATAATATTCTTTGAGAACAATTTAAATTAAATCAATCTGCATAAAATAATATTCGAAAATTATCAAAACTCATAGAGGTAAATATACATATGAGAACCAGAATGTTATTCACTAAATGTCGGCACACACACTTCTCAACACAGTTTTTACATGAAATTAATTCATTTGTGTTGCACTATATTTTACTTTTCTCACTTATTCACATTGATCCATTTTTCCGAGAAGAGATCATCGTAGTTGTCGGCTCTGTGTCCCATAATTACTAATGGATTGTGAATATATTGATGCATTCAAGTCACCTTTTGAAAAGAGAACATCATAGTAGTCAACTCTGTGCCCCATAGTTACTCGGTTGACATAGCATCTAATTGTGAGTTTTAATTAATTGCATTTGAGAGAAGTGTGTCCAGGTTAGAACTTTGCTTGTCCTCAAGCAAACACTACACACACGGGTTCAAACAAAGATAGTTAAGACACTCTTCTATTTCCCTAGGCTGAATTCCCGAGCCAAACTCATGTTTCACGTGCCTATCAAAATAATTACAACTCATACTCACGATCAATCACAAAATCTCATCTACTCTTAGCTACTCAAGTCTTCTCCAAAATTCCCTAACAACTTGTTCTCAATTAAATTATTTTCGGTCTTTCTTCAAAGTAAAAATTCGAGTGGCGCCTAACTTCTTCTTTTTTTTTTTTTTTTGATTTTCAAACGAGGGCTCGCGGCTCCGCTCTACTCTCGGGTTTTAGCTCTTTTCGTGTTCTTTTTTTTCTTTTTTTTTTCACACTTGAGCCCCCAAGAGCAGGCAGCCGTATCGGCCCTCGTTATTTTTTCACAATTCTTCAACTAGAACTCCTTTTATTTATTTTTTCCTCCAACCACACATTTATTATTTTCAACTTTAGGCACCAACCCAAACTTCACTTTTCCAAAAGACCAAAACAACTATCAAGAAACAAATTATCAAGTTGCAATGTCAAAGCCAAGCAACTAACAATCGACTCAATTCTATGACTAACACGTGAATACAAATGCAATCACCAATCAAGACATGCAATTCACGTTTTCCAGCATTTTAACGAGAAAAATCAGCAGCTACATCAACGGCTAAGTGCTCAACTATCATGCTCGAACATATTTTTCTCGGGAGAGAAAACAAGAGAACATATTTTTTTAATCTTTGACGGTGGTAATCTTTATTCGAACAATATTTTGTGATCGTGCATACTATGGCCTCGCGTAGAGGCTAAACTATTTTCTAATCCGAGGAAACCCGAACTGAGATGCTTCATCGTTTCTAATAGTAACGTATTTCTGTCCTAATTCGTCTTTCTCGTTGTTTGTTTATATGCTAAGCATAGTTCGAATTATTGTTTATGTGAGTCGATCATCTTGCATGCTTAATATTCGTTCGTAGCTAAATTACATGCTATAATCCGTAATTGTTATTTGCGTGTAATTGTGGTAGCGAATAGAGTTTGTAGCTCTAAGGACAATGAGTTCTAGATTGTATGATTCGAACATTTCGTTTTCATAGTCTAGTTCACCCTATTGGTTTGACTCGTTAATGCGTTGCATGAATTGAATCCTAGATACATATTTTGGGGTTATTCGTGGGATAGGTTAATTAGGGTCGTACTCGTTAATTAACTAAACCTAAGAACCAATTCGGGCTAGTTTGGTCGTACCACTAGCTTAGGGCGAGATTTGAGATAAGACGAAGTATTAGTTGCTATTACGAAGAAGTATTTCGGGGAGGTTATCCTTGGGTTAGATTGTTTCTATCCTTGTTGTCAAATTCATTGTGTTACATTAGTTGTACTTTTTGCTTAAGTTACGTATTAGTGAGATATCCGATATTCCCCCTATTGTGTTACCGTTTTGTTTCGCACAAATAATTCAATTCAATTACTCGAGTTCCTCGTGGGATCGACCCTTACTTGCCCTACTACATTAGTAGGTTGGTTCGGGTAATTAATTTATTTTTGGGTGCCGACGACAAGACACACCAAATTTTGGCGCCGTTGCCGGGAACTGTTGGTAATTTTGTTGAATTGTTTTTGTGTTTTTTTTTCACACTTGAGCCCCCAAGAGCAGGCAGCCGTATCGGCCCCTCGTTATTTTTTCACAATTCTTCAACTAGAACTTCTTTTATTTATTTTTTTCCTCCATCCACACATTTATTATTTTCAACTTTAGGCACCAACCCAAACTTCACTTTTCCAAAAGACCAAAACAACTATCAAGAAACAAATTATCAAGTTGCAATGTCAAAGCCAAGCAACTAACAATCGACTTCAATTCTATGACTAACACGTGAATACAAATGCAATCACCAATCAAGACATGCAATTCACGTTTTCAGCATTTTAACGAGAAAAATCAGCAGCTACATCAACAGCTAAGTGCTCAACTATCATGCTCGAACTCCACAAAAATTACACCAACATACCACGTGAGCCACAAGACACAAGAAACACAAAAAATAAGCGAAGTAGCCATGAATCAAAGCTATCAAAGCCCCCACACTTAAACAGTGCTAGTCCCTAGCACAAATGTACAATCAAAACAACTTGCACCATAAAGAAATACATAAAAAGTGGAGGCGGGGTTACCGGGTGCTAATCGGTGGGAGGATGTTGCTTTGGCAAGAATAAGGTGGGTCCAAAGTTATAGTGGGAACTTGAGAACAACAAGAACACAAGCAAGAAAAACTAATTAAACTCACAAATAAAATTAAAACAACTATAAAATTAAAATAAAATATTGGGTTGCCTCCCAATAAGCGCCTTTTTTTATTGTCGTTGGCTCGACATAAGAAGCTTATTTCAACCAATTTTGCCCACATATGTGTACTTCAAGTGCTTAGGAGGTGGCTTCAACTCAAGCTCCGGTTCCTCAATGGCCTTGACTCCTTTATCTTCCCCTTGAAAATTAAGCATGGATTTTCCAACAACCAATTCCTGCAATCAAGCTCAAAAATTTCTGTACAATAGGCTCAATGACACTCACAAAGAAAAAGAGAGTCGGACTCATTAGAAATTTTCTTAGCACCAAGGATATTAAATTGAGTAATCTGCCCGTCAAATTCCATTGTGAGAGTCCCTCACGAACATCTATTTTTGTTTGGGAAGTATTCAAGAATGGTCTTCCCAACAAAATAGGTGTGGAATCCATCGAGTTCCCATTCATATTTAATACATAGAAATCAGCAGGAAATATCAACTGGTTTACCTCCACGAGGGCGTCCTCCACTACTCCGGCAGGTAGGCAAGACTTTTATCGGCTAGCTGAATAACCACACCAGTTTCTCTCAATGGCCCGAAACCTAGCTGCTCATACACTGCCAAGGGCATGACATTAATAAGCGGCCCCAAGATCAAGCATAGCTTGCTCGATCTTATGGTTCCCTATCGTGCAAGGGATGACGAACATGCCGGGATCCTTTCTCTTTGGAGGTAACCACATTTGAAATCTGGTGAGACATTCTCTCCCATAAAAATCTTCTCATCATTGGCTAGCTTCCTCTTGTTGGTACACAATTCCTTCAAAAATTTGGCATATCTCGGAATTTGTTTCATAGCCTCCATCAAGGGTATGCGAAGTTGAACCTTTAGAAATACTTCAAGTGTTTGTTGATCCTTGATGCCTTTTCGCTTTTTTTTCATCCTGGAAGGAAAAGGTAAAATATTAGTATCAACGGGAATCGAACTATGAGGTTTTACCTAAATTTTCGTTTACGGTCCATGACACCGATGGGGTCGGTGTTAGTGCGATCTGCGTCCAGGTTTTTGGGGACAGCTTCCTCTCCCTCCACTTTCTCACTCGGTACCATGGGCTGCTCCTCCTCATCCTCTACATTCTGTTCCTCACTTTTTCCCCCGACGTGTTGGTGGCGAAATTTCATCCAATTGCTTACCACTACGCAAGGTGATGGCAAAAACATTCCTAGGATTAGTTTCGGGTTGAGAGGGTAGCTTGCCACTATTTTGTGCTTGTAATCAAGCTAACTGGCGGTGGCTATTTGGCTCATTTGGGCTTCCAAATTCCTTTGACCCGATTCTAAAGTTCGTTGACCGGACTCTAGAGACTTTATCACCACTTGAGTGTCTTCTTTGAAACTTCATGGTGTTGGATGTCAACGCCTTCATCATATCCTCCAAAGAAGGTCTGAATCCTTCTCACCCATATGTTGCCCGGAGCTCTCACCACCTCTATCATTCCCTCTAAATAATTGGAATTTTCGTTCTGAAATGGAGGTCTGAAATTGTCTCTGGTTGATTATTTTGTTGGTTTCCATAACGAAGGTTGGGATGATCTCTCCACCCAGGATTGTAGGTGTTAGAATATGGATCATACCTTTGACCTTGAGAATACCCATAACCAACCGCATTAGCTTGCTCTAACTCATCACTCAGGACTCGACAATCTTGGGTAGAATGCTGTGTAGTATGGCAAACTTTGCATGGGCGGACTTACGGAGTTTTGGCCTTCATCATCATCTCCATCATACTTGCAATTTTTTCTAAGGCATCATGTTTAGGCTGCTCCATAGGTCTATTCATGACATCACGTACTCCAAACTTTGGGTATTCGCTGCCATGCTAGAAATCAATTCCGTGCATTTGTTGGTGTTTTACTCATCAAAGCTCCTCCACCGGCTACATCGAGCATGTTTCTATCGGTGAGAGTGAGACCTTCGTAGAAGTATTGGATGAACAATTTATCACCGATTTGATGATGTGGGCACGAAGCTATGAGACTTTTGAAACGCTCCCAATACTCATACAGTGTCTCCCGGTCCCTGTCTAGCTCTGAAATTTCTTTCCTCAAGATCGCCACTCGGGTGGGCTGGGAAATAGTGTTGGAGAAATAGCCTCTCCATCTAATTCCATGAAGTAACCGATCTGGGTGGCAAGAAATATAACCGGTCTCGTGCGGTGCTTTTTCACCACAAAAAAACGAATTCATGAGGGGATTAGCGAGGAATTAACGAGGGGAGTGGATTAGCGAGGGCTTTACCGAGGAAGGTAGCCTCGGCAAAACGCGGCCTGGAAACACTTCCTCGCCAAATCCTCGCTAATTAACGAGGGGTAGGTGCCCTCACTAATTGCCGAGGGATTTAGCGAGGCGAGTTTAGCGAGGGCTTTAGCGAGGGCTTAATTGTTGAGGGATTTAGCGAGGGGCGAGGGGTTTTGGCGTGAGGGATATCATGAGGAATTAGCGCGAGGATTTGGCGAGGGAATTAGCGAGGCCACCGGGCGCAGGGGCTCGGCGAGGGGTAATTGGCGAAGGGTATTGGCGAGGCCAGGTGCGAGGCGGGCCCTCGTCTCTTACCCCCTCGCTAAATTCAATTTCAAAAAGAATCGCGGCCGGTGATCGAACCGCGCCGCCGCATGCAGCTGAGCGAAGTTTTTTTCGCTCGACATGGATTCGAACCCGCGACCTCCGCGCGCGAATGGAGGAGAGGGCCTTGGCGCTTTACGTTGGGCAAAAGCTAATCATTCGATATAATTTTGCTTTTAAATATATTAATATCATATTATGTTCAATATTTTATATATATTTACTTTATAATTAAATTGTATACTATATATTTAATTAAATTGTATACTATATATTTAATTAAATTATCTACTATATATATTCAATTAAATTATATCATTTTTAATTTTTATTATTATAACATATATATTCAATTATATATATTTAATATATACTATATATTTAATTAAATTGTATTCTATATATTTAATTAAATTATCTACTATATATATTCAATTAAATTATATCATTTTTAATTTTTGTTATTATAACATATATATTCAATTATATATATTTACTACATATATTTTCATTTTATCATTTTTATTATTAACACATATATTTTCAATTAAATTGTATATTATATATTCACTAATGTTAGTATATATATTATTATTTTATAATTGTTAATATTGTATATATATTCAATTAAATTGTATCCTATAATTCACTATATACATATTATCATTTATTATTGTTATTATTATTGTTATTATTATTATCACACATATATATTATCATTTCTATAATTGTTATTATTATTATTATTATATATATATATATATATTGTCAACTATATTATCATGTGTTTATATATGCACTCTTTATGAATTATAGAAAATTACTTTAAACAATTAAAATTCATCATCTTAATCAATTAACATTCGTAAAATTCATAGTTTTAAATGTATATAATGAACTCGAGCCGCCTCAAGATCAGATGAGTGATCGGGAACCACTCGGACCATTTGGTGGATTACCACCACCAGAGGAACCCGTAACCCCCTGCATCCACTCTTGGAATTGACTGCCGCATTTCCGCTCTCAAAACTGCGTCTCTTCGCTCCATCTCCGCCTTTGCACACCGTTGCTCGCACATCTCTTATTTGTTTCTGCGATCTCTCACGCTCCTCTTGGAGGCGACCAGTCGACACGGCTCTTGGCCGTAAGTGCCGGGCCACATGGAGCATCCGATGGCGAGGCCGGAGGATGCTGTCTGGACTTACCTAACCGACCTAAGACCCCGAACCCTCCCGTGTTGTTTTCCAAACTGGTCTGGACATAGATCTGGGGATAAGTTGGCATGGGGTTGAGCTCGACCCTCGGAGGGCATACGGGAGGCCATCTCTTTGTACTTCATCTTTGCATTTAATATTTCGACAATTAAAATTTTAGATTACAAAATAGACATATATATATATATATAATTTTTTTTTATAAATTATTACATAATATAAAATGAAAATACTTACAATTGTGTCACTAAGGGCCTCGTAGGTGTACTCCCCTTCGGGAGTTAAGTGGAAATGCCGCACTATGTCCCGAGTCCGTGGGGGCCGTCCATGCGTCCTCTCCTGTATTTATTTAATTAGAACCACGTGTTTAATTAAAATATTGAACTATCATTAAAAATACTTACATAGTCATATGCATACTGGTGATCCACGGGATCCGCCTATGACGGAGATGCGTGCCGGCCTCTCGGAGGCTCCAGTTCACGCGATTCGACAACACGGAGCTTCTTGCTCTCACGTCTTCTCTATCCCGATGCTTGAGCACTCCATCCCAGACGTTGTTATCCCATCCAGCCTGCTGCTGCTTGGTGACCCACAACGTTCTCACGTTGTTCGGCATATCGGTGTATCTACTTGCTGCCTACGAAGGCAGTGATACACCTCCGCTGAGTTAAATACGTAGGGTCCCACCTAGTCTGTCTCTCGCCAAACAAAATATTATTATACTTAACACTTTGAGATAAAGTTTATAAATTAATCAAAATTAAATAGCGAATAACAAAATATAATATTGTACACGAAATGTCTCCCAAGACAACCTATAGCCTCTCGGAGATATCATCCGGAAGGAATGCACACGGGCTCCATGTGTGACGACATAATCTCCCGAATAATCCTCGATACCGTATTCGATGGCATCAATCTGCAAAAAGGGAATAAACACGCAAAATTAATGACATATAAATATGACATAGTTTATTATTCACAAGTATTTAACTTACGTGCCCTCGTAGATCCATATATCCAGACCCTCCCCACTGGAGCTGGAGCTGGATGATGGTCCCCATAGGCCTCGGGGCCGGCGGCCTCGTCCGCCCTCCTCCTCCTGAATAAAGGGTATCGCACCGGTACCCGCGCTCGACCCACTGGACCCGGTTTGTCCACTCGACCCATCTCCTTCTGATCAGAGATCGTCCTCGATCAGACGGTCCGCTCATCTCGTAACAATAATTAAATAAAACCTCATTATTACACTGCTTCAATAATAAATAATTCATCATATATATAACATGCAAATGAAACACACATAATTATTACACTATTCAATAGTAAATAATTATTACACTATATATTCAATATTAAATGCACAGTCTTCATCCTCCTCCTCGTCCTCCCCCTCCTCATCATCATCATCATCTTCTTCTTCTTCTTCTTCTTCTTCTTCTTCTTCTTCTTCTTCTTCTTCTTCTTCTTCTTCTTCTTCTTCTTCTTCTTCTTCTTCTTCTTCTTCTTCTTCATCTTCTCCATTATTTTCAATATCAATTAACGCACCGTTGACATCTCACAATATAATTGGATCATCATCCGCTTGCACACCATTAATTTGGGACTCAAGGTCGTCTTGAGAGGGAAGCTCTTGTTCATTCGTTGACACGGTTTCGACCAAGGATCTCGGTTTGATTTTGCAAACGGCCAACCATTCATTTCTTACGCTTTCCGGTACTTGCAATAGTAAACTTGAGTGGCTTGACTTGCTAACACAAAAAGGATCGTAGCGCCGTATCTTCCCCTTTGATTAACGTCCACAAGTTTGTAATGAGGATGTACTCTTGTTCCATTTGGCAGGATGGATCAAACCACTCACACTTGAGCAGAACAACATTTTTCTCAATACGTCCGGGTACTCCAATTGACTACTTCCTCAAGGATCCCGTAGGAAATCATTCTCATCTCGCATCATAATTTTTACCCTTGATACAAACTCCACAATTTGAAGTAGATTTTGATTATTACAAGTAAGTTAGTGTGAAATTTGTAACCATTCACGTAATATCCAGGGGTATGTGGTGACACAACTCGAGAAGGTCCGCTAGAAAGATCAATGCATCCACCGATTTTGAATATTATTTATCCTTACAAGTTGTTCAAACCACGATGCAAACTCCTCTTGTAGTCTTTCATCTTGTTGACCCTTCCGAGAGTCCCGGTTGGAATTGTTGCAAGCTTGCTCGAAAAACATACTACAAAAGGGGCTTTGATTATTTAATATACGGATTGACGTTGTAATTAACAAAAATTGCTCGATTACACAACTTACTCGATATACGGTTGCAACTCGGGACAATTGAACACTGCATCGTATGAGCCGTTTTTTTCCTCATCTACAATCCATCTTTTGCTTTTATCTTTCCAAGATGTCGACCGGAGGAATAATATGGACAAAGTACCTTTCGCTACTGGGGTATCTCGCCACGACCATCATCATTATAGTACATTGTGCGCCTCGTCCTCAACGTGATCGAAATAGAGGAACAAAATATTGAGGCCTCTTTCGTTAAATACGCATTTGCAATCGATGCTTCAGCATGCGCCTTGTTCCCCCAACACTTAGCTTTAAATTGTAAAGATACCTAATTAAATGAATCAAGTGTTATATATATATGTATAGTATAACCATTTTAGGTAATCAAATAATTTAGAGTTATAAATTACCTCTCAAATGGATACATCCATCTATACCGCCTGAGGACCAGCTATCCTTGCTTCGTATGCAAGGTGCAGGGGAGATGCTCCATCGAATTGAAGAAGCCGGGCGGAAAGATACGCTCCAACTTACAATAATATAAGCTGGAATATCTCTGCCCAATCGAGCCATGTTCTCAATCAGTAATGGATAGAGAAGTTAACTCTAAAGAACAAACTAAGTTCGAGTGATTGCTTTCCACACATTCGGCGCAGAGTTTCACGAAAAGCAATCGGGAGTAGTCTCTGCATAAACACATGACAATCATGACTCTTCATCCCAAACATCTTCAATTTGCTCCTACACATCGAGACAAAGTTAGACACATAGTCATCGGAAACTTCACAGGTTTACCCATCTGCATATGTATCATCCTTTTGACTCTTATCAAGTGAATAACAAGCTTTGGGATACTTTCACGTGCGTTGACATTTCTCTAGAGAGGACGCCGACAATATTCATTAAGTTCATCCCTAGACTTATTTGTGTCTTTTGTTTTCCCTTCCACATTCGTCAACTGTAGAACAAATTATCAAACACATTTTTTCAATGTGCATCACATCCAAATTATGCGGATCAAAAGGGTACTCAATATGGCAAATCCCAAAATATACTTTTCTTCCTCCAGCCACCATCTAATCTTTTGTTGTGGCCTCAGGCCTCTTTTCAAATACTTTCTTTCCGGTACTCCCAACCAATCAATTTCTTGTAGAAGAATTTGCCTGCTCGGATGGGTGGTGGGTCATCTCAACTAATGTATTCTTCATGAATGCGCACTTGTTCCCGCGATACGGATGTCCTCGGGTAAGAACTTACGATGGTTATCAAACCCACCGCATTACTTTCAGTTTTAAAGTGAAGGCATCGAGTACTCAGACAATATGGATAAGTGAGTCCTTCGGCTTGCTCCATCCGCATAAAGATTGAGTAAGTGGAAAAGTCGCTAATGGTCAGTTAATGCGGCTCGCATCATAAAATTACTTTTTCTAGCAACATCATCGTTTCCCACCCCATTTCCCACAAGATGTTTCAAATCATGAATTAATGGTGTAAAATACATCTAAATTATCCTTTGGATTTTAGGACCAGGCACCAAAACCGTCAAAAACATGAATTGTTCTTTCATACACAAACCAAGGGGCGAGTTATGACGTGTGTCACTATCATCGCCATGATGAATCTTTTCCGACGCTTCAAACGGGTGAAAACCATCGATTACTCAAACCCACCACATTCCGTATTTCAAAATCAGGGATATGAATAGTCCAGTGTTTCCAAGCCAACGAATTTGCGAGGGTGACGCATAACAAGCCTCATCATTATATAGCAACTAGCATGCCATATCATATCCTTAGCGGTAGTCTTGGTGATACAGTCTTGCAATCGAGGAATGATAGGAAAATAGAACATCTCTTTGAAAGGGATTTTCTTTTCCATCGACCATCCACACCACGTCATGAGAGTTTGAATCGTGACCACTCAAACCTACACGATTCAAGTTCTGGTTTACCGCACCCCTAATATATCATAAGCAATTATTTGCACAACAATCCAATCCTCTCTACGGAAGACCCATCCCACCCATCAATCGTTTAGTATCGAAAAATTTCACGGCGATTTTCTCGGAGGGCAAATCTCACTAATCAAGTCAACCATTTGATTGTAACCCCTGCATACCGTCATTCTCGAGTTTTAATGTTTAAAAGACGGGCATTGAATGACAACCGAGAATGAGACTTCGCAACCAGGACAGATCCCGATCTCATTGCCACGGCATGTCAAAAAAATGTGGCATGCTGATTAGGAGGTTCCTCACTAAGGGGCTCTTCTTCCACATTTTGGAAACTAATGTTAGGGACCAAGTTAAGTCTCATCATCATTGTGGCGAGAGCTGAATCGTCAGGTGTAACTCTATATGAAGTCGACGCGGGTGATCATAGTGTGGTATAGAATTCCAATTTTGCTCACCGTGCAAAATCCAATTGTGATAATTATACATAAATCCATGTCTAAACAAATGTGATTTCACGTCAACGGGTTCTCTAAAACTCGGTTCCTACATTTGAATTTCGAAAGGACACTAATCTTTCCTCCACTCATCCATTCCGGGTTACAGTAGCGAATTCTATAAACGATTCTTATTCCACTAAGAAATTCGGAGATATCATTCCATTAATCGTTCTTGGACCATACATCCAACTACGGCTTGAATAATTCATCTGTTTCAAATTAATTAATGAAGATTCAAAATTTAATTAAATCATATATAATTAATTCTTCCACTTAATATTTTTTTCCTAATATTAACATATATATTTTCTAAAAATTTCTACAGAGTTTTGTTTTATTTTATCGCATTCCCAGCTTAATATATCAAGTAATTAATTCCTAGTGCATCCATTTCCGACTTAATTAAAATTAATCAAGTCGGAACGCACATCTCTACATGAAACAATACCAAACAATTCATCAACCCTCAACTCGACATCAACTTGAATCGAACATCGATTCAATTTTCAAAACTAATATTATAATTGAACTATCATACAAAATTTGATCAACATCGATCACCATATATATAAATTATTATTATATCATATATATGAGCATGCAAAATAATTTTAAATCAAATAATTATTACAATTAAATTAAAAGCATATCTTTAAATAATTAATTAAAAAAGAATACTTACGGTGATAGTGGTGGCGTGTAGTGAAATTATATGCCCGGATCGAATCTTTTTCAACACACCTACAAATATATAAATTATAGCAATTAAATTAAATTATAATAATATTAATAATCAAAATTATATAATTGCATAATTACTAATTAATTAACACTAAATAATTATATAATAATCTTATACTACTAATTTTCCTAAATATATTACTAATAATCAAAATACACATAACAATTACAAAAATTAACACTAAATAATTAATAAATCACCAACTATATATAACAACAAACTTATTAAATTGCATAATTAATATTTTCCTAAATAATTATATATAATTCATATACTAATAATTTTCCTAAATAATTAAAATATACATAACAATTATACAAATTAACACTAAATAATTAATAAATCACCAACTATAACAACAAAATTATATAATTTCGTAATTACTAATTAATTAATATTTTCCTAAATAATTAAAATACACATAAAACAATTATACAAATTAACATTAAATAATTAATAAATCATCAACTATAACAACAAAATTACACAAATACATGCATATTATGTATAATAATAACAAAATTACACAAATACATGCATATGAAAAATACAAAATTTGTAAAATAATAATAAAATTAACCGATTAAATCATAAAAACTCACCGTAGAAATGTTCCAGGAATAAGTAGAACAAAGCCCGACTATTGTATGCGGGCCAATTTAGAAGCGGCGGCGCGCGGACGGGCGGAAGTGGCGCTGAATGGAAGAAAGGGGATGTCGTGGGAAGAAGAAAACCCATTCTTTGGGTTTTATAGATGGGCTTTGCCAGGGGGCCCAGCGAGGAATGGGCCCTCGGTAATTTTAACGGGCCGAGGGGGAGAGGGCCGTCTGGTGCAATTAGGGCCAGCCACGGTAATTAGCGAGGGGCCCGAGCCGTCGTTAATTCCGTGTCGGCAAGCGTTAGCGAGGGCCTTTCCGTCGTTAATTCCCTCGGTATTTCGAGGGTTCGAACCTCGTTACGCCTCTTAAATAAATCCACCAAACCCCTCGTTGGTCAGTGAATGAGGGTTTCGAACCCTCGCTAATTCCCTCGGTAAATAGCCATTTTTTTGTAGTGTTTAGTGCAAACGGGAATGCACTCAACTTGACATGCTCATTTGAAAACTCCTGTTGGCTTCATGCTTGAACATACAATGTGGAATTCTTTCGAGAAAAGCATGTGGGTTTTCACCGCAAGACCATTAAAAGAAGGCAATAAGTGAATTAACTTGATTTAAGTTCAAAATTAACATTAGTAGCAAGAGTAGGAATAGTAATGCAAAGAGGTTGATGGTTTGTGGCGGATTTGCCAACTCATTCATCGTCCTCTCTTCGTTCCTCTGCAGCCATGTTAGTGAACGTAAATGCAGATTCTACTTCTTCACTAGATTCACCCCCTTCGTCACTATTTGTATCCCCTGTTGATGCAAAATCAATTCGTCTCGCAACCGAGCCTCTCTCCTAAGGTCTGCGGCTCGCCTTTCTACTACGGATCAAACCCGAGTGATGCACTTCGATGCGAACGAGTGATCATTCAACTGCAATAAAATTCTGAATAAACACTGAGGGGTCGAGTGTTAGCAAGCGAATAGCAGAAAATAACGTTCGAGCGCATTACCGGTTGCGTAATTTTTTTCACAAATTTACGAGAACCAAAACAGAACTCGAGGGAGTCGGTGTTAAACTCAGAAAATGAAATGCACGCAACAATTCCCAAAATGCAATTTCCAACAAATTTTTTTAAAACTTTTTCCAGAATTTTTCAACATAAAAAAACCACAAAAACAATTCAACAAAATTACCAACGGTTCCCAGAACGGCGCCAAAATTTGGTGTCTTTATCGCGGCACCCAAAATAAATTAATTACTCGAACCAACCTACTAATGTAGTAGGGCAAGTAAGGGGTCGATCCCACGAGGAACTGAGTAATTGAATTGAATTATTTGTGCGAAACAAAACGGTAACACAATAGGGGGAATATCGGATATCTCACTAATACGTAACCTAAGCAAAAGTACAACTAATGTAACATAATGAATTTGACAACAAGGATAGAAACAATCTAACCCAAGGATAACCTCCTGAAATACTTCTTCGTAATAGCAACTAATACTTGTCTTATCTCGAATCTCGCCCTAAGCTAGTGGTACGACCAAACTAGCCGAATTGGTTCTTAGGTTTAGTTAATTAACGAGTACGACCCTAATTAACCTATCCCACGAATAACCCCAAAATATGTATCTAGGATTCAATTCATGCAACGCATTAACGAGTCAAACCAATAGGGTGAACTAGACTATGAAAGCGAAGCGTTCGAATCATACAATCTAGAACTTCATTGTCCTTAGAGCTACAAACTCTATTCGCTACCACAATTACACGCAAATAACAATTACGGATTATAGCATGTAATTTAGCTACGAAACGAATATTAAGCATGCAAGATGATCAGGACTCACATAAACAATAATTCGAACTATGCTTAGCATATAAACAAACAACGAGAAAGACGAATTAGGACGGAAATACGTTACTATTAGAAACGATGAAGCATCTCGGGTTTGGGTTTCCTCGGATTAGAAAATAGTTTAGCCTCTACGCGAGGCCATAGTATGCACGATCACAAAATATTGTTCGAATAAAGATTACCACCGTCAAAGATTAAATAAAAATATGTTCTCTTGTTTTCTCTCCCGAAATCCCGTCACCTTTTCCAATTCTCCTGCTGCGTCCTTTTTCCTTCTCTTTCTCTCTCCCTCTCTTTCTGTCGAGTTCGTCCCCCTTGCTTTGACTTTTTCCACAAGGAAACAATCCATCTTCTCTCTCAATCATCCTCTTTCCATTCCGAGCGCGGCTTCGATTCTCTACTTCTCGATTTTCTATCACGTGCTCCCAAAATTGCCTATTTACCCGTATTTAATAAAGAAACGAAATATCACAAAAAAGGCGACATAAATAAAATAAGTGGAAATAATAAAATAGTGGCACTTAATTAATAATAAAATAATTATATTAACCACACAAAATACATACAATATTCCACTTATCACCAGGACAATTTATATTAATCACAAGTTCTAATACTATTTACACAAGAGAGTTCGAAAACACTAATAATTACGATACTTAGAAAAATTTAAATAAATTGTCCTAGTGTTGTTACAAATATTGGCACATTTGTTACAACACACGGCAATAATAGGTCTAATTAGTGCATAAACCTAGAGATTTTCTAAGAGAAGAAAACCTCTCATTGTCAAAGACTTTAGTAAAAATGTTTGCAATTTGCTTCTCGGTAGGAATGTATTCCAACTTTACAACTTCTTTTTCTACAAGGTCCCTAATGAAGTGGTGTCTTATACTTATATGCTTAGTTAATGAATGTTGCACAGGGGTTCTTAGATATATTAATTGCACTTGTATTGTCACAATAAACAGTAAGAGTATTGCTTTCCAAACCGTAATCATCGAACATCTTCTTAAGCCATAGAAGCTGAGTACAACAATTTCCCGTGGCTATGTATTGTATTCAGCCGTAGATAAGGAGACACAATTTTGTTTTCGGCTATGCCAAGAAACAAGATTGTTACCCATGTAAAAACATCCTCCACTTGTACTCTTTCTATCATCACTATCACCTCGCTCAATCTGGATCACTATAACCCGGTCAAAGAACAATTAGTGTCTTTGCTATACCATATTCCATAGTCACATGTGTACGCCACATATCTAATGATCCTCTTAACCGAATTCATGTGAGATTTTTAGGATTAGCTTGATAACGAGCACATAAACACACACTAAACATGATGTACTGGCCTACTAGAAGTCGGATACAAAAGACTACCAATCATCGATCTATACAATGTTGGGTCAACATTTGTGCCAACACTTGTCTTTACACAATTTTTGTGTCGATCCCATAGGTGTCTTCATGTGTTTAGCAATGTCCAAACCAAATCTTTTCACAAGATTTTTGGCATATTTACTTTGACAAAAGAAAATACCATCTTTGCATTGTTTAATTTGAAGACCTAAAAAGTAATTCAAGTCTCCAACCATCGACATTTCAAAAGGTAGAGGTCATTTCATGCACAAATAATTCAAGCATTTTCTCACATGTAGAACCAAATACAATGTCATCAACATATATTTGAGCAATCATAATATCATTTCCAGAATGTTTTATAAACAAGGTCCTATCACCTTCACCTCTATAGAAACCGAATTCAACAAGAAAATCGGTTAATCTACCATACCATGCCCTAGGTGCTTGCTTCAAACCATATAAATATTTCTTAAGTTTATAAACATGATTAGGAAATTCATGATTCTCAAAACCCTTAGGTTGTTCTACATATGCTTCTTCCATAAGAATTCCATTTAGAAATGCATTCTTGACATCCATTTGATGCGCTTTTATATCAATGTAACATGCAATAGCAAGTAATAGTCTTATGGATTCAATTCTAGCAACAGGAGCAAATGTCTCATCAAAATCAATTCCTTCTACTTGTGTATAGCCTTGAGCAACTAATCTAGCTTTGTTTCTTACAACATTACAGATTCATCAGTTTTGTTTTTGAAGATCCATTTGGTACCAATTACATTCACATTATCAGGCCTAGGTACAAGCATCCAAACATCATTCCTATCAAACTGATTTAATTCCTCATGCATTGCATTAATCCAGTTTTCATCTTTCATAGCTTCATCAACATTTTTAGGTTCATTGAGAGAATGAAAACATTCAAAGTTCACCTTGTTGCACATAGATGTCATACAGATAGATCTTACCACATGTCTTGCATCAAAACTCAATTTTCTCCTTGTTTGTACACCTGATTGTGGTTTACCTATGATGTGTTGTTGTGGATGATTTTTGAGAATTCGGAAGATGGTGCTGCAAGACGATAAGGCATAGTTCTCGTTAATTTCTGGATGTTGAGGTGATGTTCCTTCGGATGTGGGCACATTTGCATCAACATTCTCAATCGATTCGAATTATCGAACTTTGCATCCGCTCGATAAGATCGTCACATCTTCTTCAATGGTATTATCTGCAAGACTTGCATTATCATCAAACACAACATTCATAGACTCTTGAAACGAGTATCAGGTCCTAAGATTATAAATCCTAAAAGCTCTATTGTTCCTAGCATAACCAAGAAAGAAACCCTTATCACTTTTTGAGTCAAATTTATGAAGTTGGTCTCCATCATTTAGTATGTAACAAACACATCCAAAGACATGAAAGTATTTCAAATTAGACTTCTTGTTATTCAAAACTCATAAGGTGTTTTAGTAGAATTAGGTCTCAAATAAACTCTGTTTGATATATGACAAGCAATATTCAAAGCTTCAACCCAAAATCTTTTTGAAAGTTTCTTGGATAAAAGCATTACTCTAGCCATCTCTTGTAGAGTTCTATTTTTCCTTTCGGCTACACCATTTTGTTGAGGTGTTTTGGGAGAAGAAAATTCTTGAAATATGTCTTTGTCTTCACAAAAATTAGTGAATAAGTTGTTCTCAAACTTCCTACCATGATCGGACCTTATTCTCTTTATCTTAGTGTTATAAACATTTTTAAACCGTTTATAAAGAATTTTGAATACTTCAAAAGCATCTAATTTTTCCTTTAGAAATTCAATCCATGTAAACCTTGAATAATCATCTACTATGACAAAAGAATATCTCTTACCACCAATGCTTTCAGCCTCCATTGGTCCCATTAAATCCATATGCAAAAGTTCAAAGCAATGTTTTGTAGAACAATGTGTCAACATTTCATGTGACATTTTGACTTGTTTACCACTTTGGCGGGATCCACACACATTTGACCTACGTATTTTTAACTTAGGTAGACCTTTAACAACATCAAATTTCAACAATTTGACAATATTCTGTAATGAGCATGTCCAAGTTTTTGATGCCAAAGTATACTTTCATCGGTTTGAACATTAAAGCATGCTTGATTCGAATCAATCGGATAACAATTATCAACATATCTATTACCAATCATAAGATAATTATCATCATTGTTTAACACATAGCATGAACTTTTATCAAACTTTACATGTAAGTCATCATCACATAATTGACTAATACTAATCAAGTTTGCAAGTAAACCTTTAACATGTAAGACTTTTGTCAAGTTTGGAAAACCAGGAACATTTAACATACCTATTCCAATGATTTTACCTTTTGAACCTCCTCCATATGTAACATTTCCACCATCATAAGCCTTATAATCAGTGAGATAACTTTCCTTACCGGTCATGTGCCTAGAACACCCACTATCAAAGTATCATAGTCCGGAACACATGCTTTTAAAGAGGTGTAAACAACATTACATACGAGAATTTGACTTTTCACCTAAGTAGATTTTTTAACAAATTTTTGAAAAGATTTTTGAACTGTCTGCTTTAAATGTTGAGCGAGAATGTGGCAATATTTTCAATGACATTTTAGCAAATTTCTTGTCTGTCTCATCCTTAAACAGTTTGGTCATTTGTGACCCTCGGTAAAATAATAATGACAACCGGTTTATTATTGTTTAAAAACTGAGTAATATTATCATTGTAACCAAGACCATGTCTACTTGTACTTCCAATTGTTAATGCATCATCAAGTTTTCTTGAACTTTACGAACATCTTTTGAAATTCGGTGTTGTGCCTTTAAGTGCTTCTTTAAGGTTGCATATCTCCAGATCTTTCCTTGTCAATATGACCTCAAGCTTTATCACCAAATCCTTTTGATATGACTCTTCAATAGTCATGTCTTTCAAGGCTTTCTCGAGTGAATTCCAACTCCTTTTCAAGCTTTAGATAAGCTGGACTTACAATCTTTGCAAATATTGTTAGAAGTACTCGCTTTATCTACACAAGAACTTGAGAAACAATTAACTTCTGGAATTTCCAATGTTTCCTCAAATGTTGGCACATTTGACTCGACATCGAATCATCCAAGAAATCATCAAGAGTATCATCATATATAATTCTTGCGAGAAAAAGCACATTCTTCATTTTTATCGTAATCATCTTCACAATCATACTCATCACTTAAGGTAGCATTGAAATTTACCATTTTTCTCAAAAGAGTGTTGGCACATTCATTAGCATAATGACCAAAATCAGAACATGCATCACATTTAACATTTTTCTATATTGCGGATCATATTTGATCTTGTTACCTCTATCAAATTGTCTAGGTTGATTAACATTCCTATTTTTATCGTGCAATTAGCGTGAACTTCGATCGATCTTTATCTTGATTCTTAATTTGCAAATTATTTCTAAGTCTATTTGCTCTCTTTTTCAAAAACACATTAAATCGCTTAATCAAGAAAGCAATGTTATCGGCATTGTCGGCACAATCATCAACAACATCTTCATCGTAATCAATTTCAGTAACAAACGATTGTTTATCGGTATTTGAAGATGTTTCTCCTTTGAAAACAAAAATTTTCTTTTGATTTCTCATTATCTCTTTGGGAAAAATTCATTTCATACGTTTTCAAAATACTCACCAACTCATTTTGTGTAATAGCATCAATATCTTTAGCTTTCTCAATAGCACATATCTTAGCATCAAAACGTTTAGAAACAATTCTTAAGATTTTATGTACTAACCTTGTATTGGATATAGCTTCACCAAGTGCTTGAGACTCATTGGAAATCTCGGTGATCCTTTCATTGTAGGAGGATATGGTCTCATCTTCCTTCATCCTTAGATTTTCAAACTTGGTTTCAAGCATCCGCAACTTTGTCCTTCTAACACTCTCGATCCTTTCACAATGTTCTTATAAGTTTCGTTTTAGGCTCGATATCAATTGAAGGTGTGTTTGAGTGTTTTCGCCAAGAATGTTGTCACGAATGTTAGCACATTCGAAAGACAACACAAACGAAAATAAATGATCGAAATATACGGAAGTCTTAAACACTTTGCAAGATGGATATCAAAATTCGTATAGACTATAAATAAGTCTATACCGCCAATCGGCGAAATATCACTAGCAATTGTTAAGTGATACAATCGGTGAAAACATAAGCCACACCATGAATGGATCTATGTATATAGTGTCTAGACAATGATCAATCTAACCTATTACTAATACAAATAAAGATCCAATGTTGAGTGAAATATTGGAACATTCACCAACGGAAGTATCGAGTATGAAACATACAATAAATTCTATAATCTATACTAATAGACTATGCTAGATTGTGTTTTTCTCAACTTCAAGTTTTAATCTTCATAGCGGCCGTGTATATATAGAAATTTGGACACTCTTAGTGCTTGAAGATAACTTCCACATCTCCCTTGAAATATGGTAACTTCCTTGTAACTTTCTCATGTTCTTTTCAACTCCTCACCGCCTTTTCAAACGCATGACTTAAGGAAACGGCCATAAGTCTTCAAAGCCGTAAAAACAAGACATTTCGTGGGATAAGGGTTAGTGGAAATGAAAGGATGAATTCGATGTTGTGACCAGAATGTTGGCACATTCTCGAGTAACACTCGTCACTAACATCAACATTTCCAAAAGCAGAGACTTTAGATTAGGAAGACATTTCAAATTAATTTAATTATGTTTTTTTTACGGGGATTTCAAATTAATTATTGAATGAGTTTAATGGTGTGAAAATGAAATTATAAATTAGGAAAAATTATAAAATTAATTATATTGTGGAATCCGTCTCGTGATTGATGTGAAACATCATGAAATTCATTCAACAAACACATCTCCTATTGCAATGTTCGTGGAGAATACATATTGTAAAAAAAAAAAAAAAAAAGCAGACCATACAAATTGAAAATGATGATCAAAATGTCATATTCATAACTTGAAATTACAACATTACAAAGTAAAATCTTCATGGAAAATATATATTGTAAAACACAAACAAAAAATACAAATCGTACAAATTGAAAGCTGAATAAATGATTATCAAAATATCATATTTACAACTTGAACATTTACATCATTAATAAGATTTAAAAATGTAGAAATCCCAAGAATCAAAATTCAACACTCCTATCTTTCGTTGAGAAATAAGTTAAAGAAGAAAGCGGAGAACGATATGAATCACATTTTACGGTGAAGAAGAACTAAATGAATAGACAAAAAAGAATGAAAAGGTAAGATTATATTGACTTGCAAGGATGAGGATGAAGTTTATATGAAAATTAAAAAACTAATTGATGGTTGAGATTAAAAGAAGATGAATGGTTGAGATTAGAATAATATCATAAATAAGTCAAATGCATAGATTTCAGTATTTAGAAATGGTGAGTTTTGGAGTGATTAGGGTGATTCTCAAATAGTAAATATAAGATGTTCCTATTATATATATTGTGGAAAAGTGTATTAATTGTGTAATGAATATTGTTTTCCTATTATATAATGTGGAAAAATTTAATAATTGTGTAATGCATTTTGTTTGCGTTATATGTTAATGTGATTTAATTACGTAATAATAATTGTTTCCATGTTATATAATGTGAAAGTGTACAACTCATGTGTACTGAATTTTGTTTTCCTGTAATATAATGTGAAAAAAATACTATTTATGATGTTCACATTATATATACATACATATCTAGGGAAAATTGTAGTTTTGGTATCATGAGAATTTTTCAACAACAATATTAATTCCACATTCTTTTTTTGGTCTTTATTTTTGCAAAAATAGACCCGACCATTATTTTTAGGAACAAAATTGCAATTTTATCTCATTCTTTTGAGACCAAAACTGCAATTTATTATTTTTTTGGATCAAAACTACAATTTTCTTGGAACTAAAAATGTCAAATAAAACTACGGGACCAAAAGTGTAAAAAAGAGGACCATTTTGCAGACCACTTATTCTCTTGGTACCAAAAATACAATTTATATATATATATATATATATATATATATAAATATATATGATGTATAAAGTGAGTAATCTATATATATAAAAGGAGGATGCACTTTTCATGCTTCGCCAAGTGACATCTTCCTTTTCTTTGGCATGTGTCAATTTTTCAGCTTTAAAAATATTATATGTGTTAAGTTTTAATTGTATTGTTAATTGAAGGAAGTTGGATTGATAGGATAAATAAAAGCTAAATATATATATATATATATATATATATATATATATATATATATATATATATATATATATATATATATATATATATATATATATATATATATATATATTAAATAAAAGAAGGATGCACTTCTCATGCTTTTGCCAAGTGGTATCCTCCTATTGCCGCCATGTGTCAATTTTTCAGTTTAAAAATATTATATGTGTTAAGTTTTAATTGTATTATTAATTCAAGGAAGTTGAATTGATAGGATAAATAAAAGCTAAATATATATATATATATATATATATATATATATATATATATATATATATATTTAAATTCAAATAAAAAACCAAAGAATTTATTGGGATTCTTGTAGTAAAGGGTTTCTTGGATTTCAATTTGTTAGGATTGGATTCAAATAATTTTCACAATTAAAAGTTTTTGTCCATAACTAAAAGACATATATATTTTAGAAAAATTAGGAATATATTTAATTTTTGTAAACAAATAATTTATCTCGACTTACCAATGTAAACTAAAATTAGAGAATTTTAAGACACTATGTACACAACATCTTAAAAATATATTATGAGAATTTTTGTTGGATTTTGTGAGTATCATTATATTATGAAAAATTATACTTCTTTCGTCACATATAAGCTTTCATAAGAGTGATGACAAATAAATTAATAAGATGAAAAATGAACAAGAATTAGAGAAGTAATTTAGTGAATTTTATGCATAAAGTAAGAAAAATAGTTAAATTGTATGTATATGGGGGCCAAAAGTAATGACATCTCCATTTTAAAACTGTGAAAGATTTGTCGAACAAAAAAAGTGTGAAAGGTATATAAAACAATTGAAGTATTAAAATAACTAATGCTATAATTTTCAAACTAATGATTGCCACACTCAACTAAAAAAAAGTCAATACATTTAAAAAAAAAAAATCAGATTTTCTAAACTCGAAATTAATTTATCACTCTTTATACATTTGTTAGAGAACTTTTTAGGTACTTCCAACTTGCTCAATCTTTTTTTTTTTTTTTTTTTTTTTGTGAGAGTATTTTAATATAACCGTATAATAATATATTCACATAATTTTTACAAATAAAAAAATTACAATAGACCCGTTAATTGCTCGGGCAAGAAGCTAGTTATATCTAATAGTGTATTTTTTATGGAGTTAACACTTATTTAAAACACTTGTACTATTGCATGATGTGTGGATGTTTAGTTTCATAAGAAACTCATAATGTGAACATAATTATTATTTCCACATGTTATATTATGTACAGAAAAGCAAATTTATTACACAAATTGAACACTTCCCAATTTATATAACATGAAAATTAATAATATTTGTTACAATTAATACACCTTCCCAATTATATAGGGTCATTTACAATAACGTAGAAAGAGGTAAGCCTTATTATAACTAGGTGTAAAAATTTGCACGTAAGCACAAATTTTTTTGCAGAAAGCACAAAAATTGCACTTTTACACTGTTTGTAATTTTGCTAATTTTTTACACCTATTTGTAATTTTTCCCCATTATATAACAGGTAACAGGAAAACAAAATTCATTGCACAATTAGTACACTTTCCCATATTATTTGTACTCGTTTAGTTTTCTTTATTGGATAGTACTTGAACTATAATACATATATTTGTAATACCAGTTTATTTATCAATATTTTGTTTGATTTCAAAAACTTGAGTTAAGTAATTAGTGATTAGCTATCAATATTATGTTGGTAGCAAGTATTATAACTAGTATTAATTTATTTTAGACTAATTTATCCTTATAAATAAAAATAATACCATGAAGTGAAAGGTCATAAACTTATATTGTAATTTGAAAAGTGAAGGGTGTGTTTGGTATTTTAAAATTTAATAGATGTTGGAGAAATATAAGTATTACAAATACCATATAAAACTTGGAATCTATAATACTATGTATTAGGTATTATTTGAAACGGACTCATTCTTAATAACGGGAAGTATAATGTCAACAAACCAAACAAGTGATAAAGTTGTATTAGGGATCAATACACCCCTAATAAAGGAAACCGAATGAGGTATTTATGTATCTGGAAAACATTATTCATTCACGATTAATGCTCTGTTCCACAATATATAATATGAAAACAATGAAATTGATCTTATGCCCGCAGAGTGGACATCAATTTATATGTCCACCACCAATCATGTGATGCAATAAAAGTAATTAATTAAATGATAGTGGACTCCCTTTATATCACTACAAAAAAATTGTGAAATACCGACGGACCAAATTCCGTCACAAATACCGATAAAATACCGACAAAATACCGTCGGAATTTTAAATTTCAGATTTACCTATAAAATCATTAATTTTTAATAGTATTTTTCGATGAATATTCGTCGGTAATTATTGATGGAATAAGTTCGGCCGGTAATTACCGGCTTAATACCGACGAATATCCATCGGTATTTACCGAATTAATTTTCGCCGATATTTTTGTAACGAGAAAAATATCGACGGATGACAGCTTTTACCACGTAAATCCGTCGGTAAGTCCGTCGATAAATGACTATTTTTTTGTAGTGTATGTGGCATCGCGTGATAGGTGATTGGCAGCAGGATAAGCGGTGGCGACATATAAATTGATGCCACCTGTGGGTGGGCATAAGATCAAATCCGATGAAAACAATATTGGTGTAATGTATAACTTAACTTTGTGCATGCTTTTCAAAATTCTTATGCATCATTTTATATATGACGAATGTAAATTGCAATAATTAAAGCCGTCAATTTGAGCTCATTCCAATGGCTATATTGGACGAATGTAAATTGCAATAATTAAAGCCGTCAATTTGAGCTCATTCCAATGGCTATATTGGTCAAGCCAACCTGAGGTTAAAATTGTGTTGGGCGTAAAAAATATAGGCCAAAAAAATCGAGTCAATTAGATTCGACGGGTCTTGGGTGGCGCGATTGACCCGATCAATATTTTTTTATTATTGTTGTTACTCATTTATCGTATTAGACTTATAAAATTGTTTTTATTTCTATTAAATCTGTAATGTTTTTTAATTCTTTTGATAAATTATATTATGAATAGGGCTTTTTTTTTTTTTTTTTTGAGAAATTAATAATGTACTAATGTGGTCATTGACTAATAGTATGAAGTAAACCAAATAGTCAGTAAATTATATATGTGGGGTGGGCCGAGTGGCAAGCAATGTTTGTTTATATATAATTTTTGGGACCAGGTTATATGGAACTCAATAATTGAGTTGTGCACCACCCTCTTTAGTTCACACCTTTTTTAATTCAGTCCACCCTCACTTTTTTCAATTATACTCTCTCCCTCTTTTCAACTAAAAATGGGGTGAACCCATTTTTTTCAACCCCCATAAGAATTACTAAGTTCACCAATCACCCCCATTTGTTCGATATTTTTTCGAAAACTAACACAACGTTCGACTTTGTTTTCGAACATTTACACAAATGTTCGAGAAAAAAATTGAACAAAGTTAGAATTTTAAGAAAATCAAGAGCAAACGTGGGTGTTAGCCGAATTTTCAATTTTTTCAAAAATTTTGACTTTGTTCGACTTTTTTTTTTTTTTGAACATTTACACAAATGTTCGAAAAAATCGAACATTGTGTTAATTTTAAAAAATTATATATCGAACAAATGGGGGTGAACTCAATAATTCTTATGGGGTGAACTCAAAGAAGGGTATTTTGGTCTTTTAACAATTTTTTTTTAAATATTAAGGGGTAAACTTTTCAATTATGGGGTCCATATAACCTCGGTTCTAATTTTGTTGTTCAACAATTTTAAAAAAAAAACAACAACAACGAAGTCATGGGTTGGGCTTACCCGTAGGGGTGAAAACGGATCGGATACGGACGGATAGTGCTTATACCGTATCCTAAACCATATTTTTCTCGAATTCGAGTCGAATACGGAAAAGCCGGATTCGGATACGAATTCGGACTATTCGGTATATGGATACGGGATGGATATCGGACGAATCCGGGTCGAATTCGAATAACTATAATCGGATAATATATTTCGCATTTAAAATCATCAAAATGTGATTGAAACACATAAAAAAACTACCTACGAATGAATAGGAAAAATAAAATCAAAACCCAAGTGATTAGGGTGAATAATTGCATGATAATTGTGTATTTAATTATTTTAAATTGATATGATCATGTTAATTTATTATTAATTGGTCCAATTGCATTTCATTGTTTGATTTGATGTTTGGAACTTTAAATTATAGCTTTGAGGCCAACTTTGAGTGCAAATTGAGGATATTTATTGCATTCAATTTAGTGGAGCAATTGCATGGTTGGAAAGAGGGCTGAGAGACGGTCGTAACGCAAAAAGAATCGGGTCAAACGGATGCCGTATGAAGAAGTTATGCTCGAATGAAGTTGGAACGGTGAATCAATACACCCATCAGATTAGACAGTACACTCACAGCCGATGCGCCTACTACACCTACCTTTCAGATTAGTTCACCCACCTTTCTTTTAATATTTTTCTTTTTTCTAATATTATATTATTATTTTAATATAAAATATAAAATAAAATATATTAAAAACGGATATCCGGATTTGCTATCCGGATTAATATACCGATAAAATATGGTAAAACTCGGATACGGTCGGATATTATGAATTTCGTATCCGATTCCGTGATCCGAAGTCAACTATCCGTATCCGAATCCGACCGAATACTTATTTTTTTACCGAATTTGATACCGACCGGATACGGCTCCGGATCGATCGGGAAATATCCGATCCGTTTTCACCCCTACTTACCTGTTAGCCACAACCTAGATATGGCTGGGCTAGGCCCCCTTTTATAAGCCCGATCAGAGAATGGGTCGACTCCACTGGCCCAATAGATTGGGTTGGGTCGGCCCAAATTGCCGAGTCTACCAATATATACACATTTTCACATAATGTAAAATGGAATATAATATTTATGTAATTCATTTATGAGTAATTTTGTCGGTCTTCATCTTTTTATTTTATTTCATTTTATTCGATATTTTTTAAAATAATAATTCCGGTATATATTCCATTCCATACTAGATGCATCATCTATAAAAAAGATTCTATCTCCCACTATACATGCAAAGCAACGATACTGTTCCTACTCAATTTTATAGATTGAATGTGTACAATATATACATACAAGAGAATTTCCCTATCACATAGAAACCATATCAAAGTAGATTACAATTTACAATGGAAATAATATATTCTACAAGGAAAATAATCAATAACATATCTTATAAAATTTGACGCAGATCTTCTGGTGATTTTCGACATCTTCGGTTGTGAATGTCCCAGATACATCTCTAGCAAATGTATCATTTTCTTAAATAATAATAAAAATAACTTTAGTTTTTTTATTTATTTACCTCAAGCACATGTCATTACTTTTCTCATACTAACTTAATTTAGTACTAGTAAACAACTCTCTTATTAAAGTTGAAAAAACTACTCCACCCCATCAAAATATATAATTTATATATTACTCCCTTCATTTCAAATATATAGGCTGGTTGATATTTACACAAACATTAAGAAATTTTATTAAAAGTAAATTAGACAAGTAAAATTTCTATTATAGTCCTATTTAATAAATATTTTACTTTCCAAAATAATTAATGCATAGGGTTATATTAGTAAATGCATTAGTAAAAGTAACACAATATGGAAACAAGCCTATATAATTGAGACATCCACAAAAAAAAAAAATTGCCTATATAATTGGGACGGAGGGAGTATTAAATAACCGCATTAGAACTTGTATCGAACAAGAAATGTCACTTTGAGTATGGAAAGAAGGGAGTAATATTTTATAAATAATGAGCTTAATTTCCATATATTTAATTATTTTATAGTTGGAATTCATTTTTTTAATTAACTTGCCTATATATGTAGAAGTAACATATGCAACTATTACACCTAAATTTTACCTAAATTTTATTGAAAGAATTCTCATTCTCATTCAAGAAAATAAATACTCACTGTGTTTTTGTGTGTATTTTTCTTGTTTGTTGAAGAATTATTTTGTGTGAATTATATATTTTGTATAGGTTTATTCGAGTTAGTTTGGTTTCAATTCGCGACTTTTAAAAGTTAGTGTCCTTAAATTATCACAAGAAATTATGGTCCTTATTTTGACCCTTTAAATTATTATCCTTAAAAGAAATTATTCCCGCCACTTGCTTATTGATGCATTCCTTATGTAACGTGTATCTAATACGAACTTAGAAATCAAGTCAAGAAATTGAATTGCCATGAATTATGCATTTAGTCCTTTAACTTCTTGTATTGCATATTAGGGACTATTTTGCAAGAGTTGTATTTTCTTGTTAGTTGTTAGTTAGAGTTGTTAGGAGTTAGTTAGTTGGTTAGGTAAAATTGATGGCTATATAACTAGTTGTATAAGCTCATTTGAGGGATATGAAAAGATAACAAACTAGTTCTTAAAGCAAATTTTTCTTTGTGAATTGATTCGATAGCTTGCTAGCCCGAGCTAGAGCTTCAATCGGGATTCGTTGCTTGCCAACCTGAGTTGGGGCATCGAAATTAAGTGGGATTGAGGGGTTCGTTGCTTGCCAACCTGAGTTGGGGTGTCGAATTCATCGAGCCTAATTCGCGGTTCTCATCAATTGGTGCTTTCATTGAGAACATGGAATCACAACGAGAATCGCGTTTCAAAATGAAAAGAAAAATGGCTGGTGCATCTACTCTTGGAGAAAGAATGAAGATCTTGGAAAACCGATTAGACGTCATGGAGAGGAGGATGACGAAGATCGCCAAGAGGTTGGAGAAGGTGTTGCAAACAAACGAATAAAAATAAATCTACGACAAGAAAATCAAAGAAAACACCGGCATTTTTCTTGTTATCATCATGAAGATTCCGTGCACGAGAAAGAAGAAGTGAAAGAGGAGGAAACAATCGAGAGGAAAATGGTGGAAAGATTTACGGTGCATGCGACGCCAAAAAGCTCTATTTCCAAGCATTTGTTCATTGAGAAGCGGTCAAGAGGGAGCGATGATTGGGATTGATATTAATGGGCTTGAGCCCTCCGCGCCGGTCAAGGGAAACAGAGATGATTTGGATAATAAGATTTTGGCTGCGCCATCTTTTCAACTTCTTACTACCATTGATTTTGATGGTTTTCGTAAAGTCTGCATGCATGGTGAAACCCGCAAAGGGAACTACAACTCGGCTTTTATATTCAAAGAAGGTGTCATGGTTGCTGCTGATTTTCGTGCGAGTAAGGCTACTGTTAAGAAGGAAGAAATCTCTGCAAAGATCTTGGAAGAAACAGATGATGGATGAAGTGGAAATGTGCACACGATTTTGTTCAATTTTGGATGACCGATTTTTTATTTTTGATAGAGGAAAAGAATTTGCGATGACGTATTTGATGAAGAGAATTGAGAATCGTCCTTGAGGACAAGGACAATCTCGAAGGGCCCGGAATGATACGAACTTAGAAATCAAGTCAAGAAATTGAATTGCCATGAATTTTGCATTTAGTCCTTTAACTTCTTGTATTGCATATTAGGGACTATTTTGCAAGAGTTGTATTTTCTTGTTAGTTGTTAGTTAGAGTTGTTAGGAGTTAGTTAGTTGGTTAGGTAGAATTGATGGTTATATAACTAGTTGTATAAGCTCATTTGAGGTATATGAAAAAGATAGCAAACTAGTTCTTAAAGCAAATTCTTGCTTTGTGAATTGATTCGATAGCTTGCTAGCAGAGCTAGAGCTTGAATCGGGATTCGCTGCTTGCCAACCTGAGTTGGGGCATCGAAATTACGTGGGATTGAGGGGTTCGTTGCTTGCCAACCCGAGTTGGGGCGTCGAATTCATCGAGCCTAATTCGCGGTTCTCATCGCATGTCGAGATAACATGAGATTGAGGTATTACTGAGTTATATTCTTCATGTGATCACTAAACTAATGTGTTAGATTGAAATATGAGTAAGGTTGTAGAAGTCGAAAATCGTTAATCGAGCAGTTTCGTACCGTCTAGCGCCTACACCGTCTAGGCGCCGCCTAGTCGCTACCTAGGCGGTTCATTTTCTTATTATTTTTAAAAAAATAGTTTAAACTACAAAGAATATATATATAATAAGTTAAGAACATAATTTCAATGCAATTAGTCAAATAGTTAATATTCTAAGTACTATAATACTACTACACAATAAAACACATGTTTCACATACCAAGTTCACATCAAAATAATTTAAATGTTAACACTTTAAGAACTTCAACATTTTAGTTTCTTTTATTAATAAATTCAATTTTACAAAGAAAAAATTTAATTATCTCGACTGTCTAGGACCCGACTCTAAAATCTGTCTAGGCACCGCTAGATCGCCTAGAAAATCGAATTTGTAAAAAATCAAATCGGTCGACGACCAGCGTAGCGCCTAGTCGTGGTCTAGGCGTTGCCTATAGGCTTGGCAAGGGGCGGGGCGGGGCCGGGGGGACATTCTCCATCCCCGTCCCCACGAACTAAACGGGGAAATTTTTTTCCCCATTCCCTCATGAGGATTCTCCATTCCCCGCTTTATATTTTTTTTATAATTTTTTTAAATTATAATAATTAAAACAAACAATATAAAAATACATAGAAATATAAAAATTATTTCTAAACCAACAAAACAAAATAATAAAATCAATTTAAATTTAATATAATTTTCATCTAAGAATTTCTTTTAATATAGTCCATACAATTCATTGTTTTTATATTGATTATTATTTTAAAATCATATAAAATATTATATATAATAAAATAATAATATATATATATATATATTTAAATATTATCGGGGCCCAGCGGGCGGAATACGATCCACGTCCCCGCCCCGTCCCCGCCTCTTGGGAGTGTTTTTCCCGGCCCCGTGGGAAATTTAAACGGGATTTCGCCCGTTCGGGCGGATCCTCGCGAGAAACGGGATTCCCGCCCACTGTCAAGCCTAGTTGCCTAGGCGGAATTTTTGCAATTTAGGGATGTAAACGAGCCGAGCCGAGCCGAATACTATCAAGCTCGAGCTCGGCTCGTTTGGATTTTTGGGCTCGAGCTCAAACTCGGTTCGAACTTCATTTATCGAGCTCGAGCTCGGCTCAAAAGCTCGTTAACGAGTTAATCGAGCCTAGTTCGAGCTCGGCTCGAAAAGCTCGTTAACGAGTTAATCGAGCCTAGTTCGAGCTCGGCTCGATAAAAAGCTTCGTCAGCGATTTAATCGAGCCTAGTTCGAGCTCGGCTCGAAAAAACTCGTTAACGAGTTAATCGAGCCTAGTTCGAGTTCGCTCGAAAAAGCTCGTTAACAAATTATCAAAATAGTTTGAGCTCGGCTGAAAAAAGTTCGTGAAAATTCTCTACTTACATATATTCTTAAACAATAGATAATTCTCTACTTATATATTCTAAATTTTTAAAAAATTATTGTTGTTTACTTTTACTATTCTAGAGAATTTTACTTGATTTTAGGACAAATAACAAATTGTATGGCTAGAACACTTAATTTTTAATATTGATTTAATAAAAAAACATTTATAAAGATAAATTATTGTTGTTTATATGCATACTTATTAATATTATTTAGTGAAACAAAGAATATTATTCAACTAGTGCACGATGCAATTGATTTATGAGTAATATACTAATATCATTCAATAAAATAAGTAATATTATTTAGTAATATAAGTAATATCATTGAAAAAGTGCACGAGGCAAATAGATTGTATATTTGTATTATGTGGCATCATAATATTGAGTAATGTGATGATGTGTCAATAAATAATAAATTTTTTAAATTAAGAAAAACTTATGGAATAATTAATATGAGAGATTTAACTAATTTAATAAATTCCTAAAAGTAAGTATATTATCTCAAATTATTTCCCTTTATAAAAATTTGATATTATATAATTTTAAATTAATGTGATTATTTTTCTTTATATAATATAATTCTAAATATGTGATTAAGTCTTAAATTATAATATTGAGTATAGTGATTAAGTCTTAAATCATAATATTGACTTATTGAGTATAATGATTAATTTTATTTATATCACAATTTTAAATAATAAATAAATAAAAATATAGAATTGAGAATAATTAATAAATATAGAATTGATAATAAAAATAAATAAATATAGATTTTTAATATAGAATTGGTAATAAATATATAGTATTTATATAGATTTTTTAATAAATAAATATAGAATTGATAATACATATAAATAAATAAAAATATAATATATACATAATAAGCCGAGCCTTAACGAGCCTATTCGCGAGCTTTGTAAACGAGCCTATTCGCGAGCTTTGTAAACGAGTCTGTTCGCAAGTTTTATAAACAAGTCTATTCGCGAGCTTTGTAAACGAGCCTGCTCGCGAGCTTTATAAACGAGCCTGTTCGCGAGCCTTGTAAACGAGCACGACTCGCGAGCTTTCGAACCAAATACTCATAGGCTCGAGCTCGGCTCGATAAAATAAACGAGCTCAAATTCGAGCTCGAGCTCGGCTCGTGAAATTTAACGAACGAATTCGAACGAATATTTTTCGAGCCGAGCCCGAATAGTTCGCGAACGGCTTGGCTCATTTACATCCCTATTTGCAATAGAGAAGATGAGTAAATTTATTTATTTATTTATTTATATATTATTTTGGTGTGTCTCAACAGCACGGCCGAATATTTTGGCCACGTTGCAGATGCATGCTTGCTTTGTGAATGGCTTATAGCGAAAGAGAATTAATGGACTGAAATTTATATCTGTTACAATTCAAACAATTTTTTCTTTTATTTTGCAGTAGGGATTTGATTTTATTCCACAATTTTAAAGGGTAACTTACATTTTTAGCCCCAAGAGAATGAGTGGTCTACAAAATAGTCTTTTTGACACTTTTGGTCCCGTAATTTTTTTGACATTTTTAATCCCAAGAGAATGATGAATTGTAGTTTTGGTCCCAAGAGAATGAGATATAATTACAATTTTGGTCCTAAAAAATAATGGTCCGGACTATTTTTGCAAAAAAAAAAAAAAGAAAAGGACAAAAAAATGTGGAATTAACATTGTCGTTGGATAATTTTCGTAGGACCAAAACTACAATTTTTTTCCAATTTTAAATGAACATGATAATGAGGGTAAACTTTGTCAATGACTACACATTGTGCTTCGAATCGGGCGACGGCTCAGATTCAGATGAAGTGAGCCTATCTTGTTTAGCAAAGGGTTCTGATGTATGTGGCGAGTGTGCTGCGAACTGAAAGCTTCTAGGTAGATACTATTTTCGTACATTCGAAAGCTTCTTATTTTGTCATTTTAGTCGGTTCATTCAAAACTTTTCATTTCCTAAATGGCAAAAATTTGTCAACACATTCCTCTCTTAATTTCTATCTTTATTTCTTTCTCTCTCTATTTTTCTTTTCAATCACATTTTGACACCCACTATACTTAAAATACTATTTTTTTAAAATAGTGTGCAATTCTTAAATGAGAAGCTTTTGAAGGAACTGGGAAAATATTATTTATGTTCAAATGTCGTGGCAAAAGGAGCAGATAAATTTTATAAGAGTTAATTACAATTTGCAACAAAGTTATAAAAAAATAATATGTCCTGCAAATTACCCACAACAGGGGGAGGCATGAGAGACTGATAAACTTGTTAACTATTAAATGAGTTAATTATAATTTGTAACACATTTTTTAATTTGCAAATTGTACTATATTTTTACAAAGTTGCAATATGTAAAATTGACCGATTGATAACTCAATTCAAATTTTATTCTTTTTTCCGGTCATATTATATTTGAGCAATGTTATATTTTTTCCGGCCACAAAAATGATTAAAAAACCATATTGCACAAAATAAGACACAATGTTTGATCTAATTTTTGCAAGTAAAATGTGTACATTAATTTAATTTAATTCTTACAAATATAACCTTGACCAAATATAATTTGGCCAGTTTAAATAACAAAATTTGAGTAGAAGTACTAATTGGTCAATTTTACATAGTACTCCCTCCGTCCGAAACTATCTTCACTGATTGACTTTTTAACAGATTTTTGTGTGAGAATTATTTCATAGTAATATGTGTATAAAAGTTGTTTTATATGAATGATATGCTAGTTGATAAGATGAACTAGCATATCATTCATATAAAACAACTTTTATACACATATTATTATGAAATAATTCTTACATAAAAACCGTTAAAAAGTCAATCAGAAGATAGTTTCGGGACCGAGGAGTACATGTTGCAATTTGTTACAAAATATAATATAAATTATAACTTGTAAAATGTAAAATGTGATATAATATAGGTTATAACTTGATATCCAAATTAAGGATCAATTGGATCAATCTTGATCCATCTCAAAAATTGCTCGTACCAAATAAGTTTCGAACCCGATCAAACCTATAAAGCATCACACTCCTAATCATCATAGATATATTATTTAGATGTCAATTAGATCTTCAGCATGCAATTTACATAATGTAGGGTTCGAGTAAAAATTGAACAAAAGACAATAACTATCCTCTGGAATTATTGAATACCTAATAATTCTTCAGGATAATTAATATATAGGTTTACTTACATAGGGTTATTTGAAGCCACATGTAGTGAATATCTTTTATCTGCGTCTTGTGTGTTCTCTACTATTTTCTTTTGCCATGTATTTGGAATTTGACAAAGAAATTTGTGAATTGGTCTCACTTTAAAAAGATTTACAAAACATTACAAACTAACCACCACCTCTTCCAAATATTTAAAGCGTCATTTCTAAATTATATATGTTCTATCTCACTGTGGACCATTCCACGTGAGTCCTACTCTATTTATTTCTACTCATGTAACACGGTTAACATGTTTTGATTCTCAAATCCTTATAATATTTTACTTCCTCTATCTCAAAATATCTTTCACAATTTTTTTTTGTCCATTCCACACTATATTTTTGATACCCTTAAAATGAAAACCCTTGACCCTTAATATATCTTAAGTTTACACAAAATGTCATTATTTTTGGGTTTACACATACACACAACTCAACATTTTTTTATGCATAACGTTTTATAAAATTACCCTCAAATTTTCACTCATTTTTCTACTTTCTTAATTTATGTATCTTCCTTTATATAATTTTTTTATAGAACGCTGGAAATATTAGTAGCATTTGATAATAATATGTTTTTTTATCGGTTTTTGATAATAATATGTTAATATAGTTAAACATCTCCATCTATTGTTGGAAAATTTTATTTGAGCGTAGACGAAGATTGTTATAGAACCGACACGAAATAAGTCGAGGCTAGAGTTTGACTCTATCTCCGTAAGACGATATTGCCCGCACCCAGTGCAATATGGTTTTATGGCAATCGTCCCCAAGATACAACGACTTTTCAACTTTCCGACCGCTGCACTATGAATCGGAAGCTATCGGCGAACCAAACAATATTCGAACTCTCTTCGGAGTATGAAACGAGGGGAAAAGAATAGACAAACTTAGGTGACTTTCAAGTTTCAAGTTCAAGTGAAAAAAACCCGTTGTAAATTGTGGAATGAGAGGGTGTATTTATAGACTCTAGGCAACTCTTGTGAATAGGTGCACCTTTTGGATTAAATCATTCACCCGCATCACTTCACCAAATGACACAATCCAAAGGTTTTTACGAACGTTCACAACTCTTACTTCACACCTTTTCACTCATACCTCTTCATCTAATACACACCATTTTGAGATGACTTTTCAATTCACCTAAAAATTCCAACAATCCCCACATGAATGGATAAAGTTGACTCAAACAACGAGTGCGAAGAACGATACAAAGTTCGACGATGAAGAGAGCTCAAGTGGTCGGTTATTACATCGGGATAGGTAGCTTCTCTGTGCTTTGAACCTTCCCTAGTTGAATACTATCGGATATACTTGCTACTCGGTGAACGCGATATCTTGAACTCGGTCAGCTTTTTGTGTATATCAAGACAATAGCAACAACACAATAACCTTCCTAAATATATTTTAGGTTCTCACGTTGTTGTCCATTTTAGCCGTGGACCATATCTTGGATTCATAAGTGTGTACTTGAATTTTTCTCTCGGTTGAAGCGGCTCCACTTTACACTTATATAGGTGATCTCCCATCAAGAGTACCTGCAATACTCCACCCTTAGGATATAGGAACCATTAAAAGCTATTAAGCTTAACCTAACCACACGTCGAAGTTTTCTCGCACCTTGAAGGTGCGGGGTTGCACTTGAAGGGATTCGAGAATAGGTTTTAATAATTTTTCAAGTGCACATATGAGTGCTTCATAACTTAGTTGTCTCGTTGAACCAAGTTCTTGGGATCCTCCGGTCATCATGGACGAAGTTTCCGCTATGAACACCCTTTTATGTGTGGGTTTTAACCTCATTCCCTTACCCATTATCCTCTTAAACATCTTATCTTTTACCCGGTCGGGTCTTTGTCAAAATGCAATAATTTTTTCAATTCGTTGCATAGTTGTTCAGAGGATTTTCATGACACAACTCCCCACATTTCCAATGTGATGGTTTTGGAGTCTACGTCAAAATATCCAGCTTTGCATTGTGCGTCATTCTCAAATTAAAGGTATTATTGATAAAAGAGAAAAAGGAAAAAGGTGGGACCACAACCCGGTCCAAGGTATAAACGAAACAAAGAGAAAAGGCCCAAAAAGCCCTAAAAAGAAGCCCGAATACAAAGGCTGGAAAAAAACCACAACAACCAAATGATCAATACACCCACCAGGGGTCAACAAACCAGATTAAAACACCCACCAAGATTCAATCAAACTTGAACATCCAAAGCAAAGAGATAAACCGATCAAAGAAAAAAACACAACCCAAATGACCTCCAACCCGTTACAACAAGCATAAAACCGAAGCATTTAATCCGAATGCCCTAATCAAACATGCATTGGAATGGAAACCGCAAGTAAAAAGGGAAAGAGTCTTGACTCAGGACAGAGAATCACAAACATAAACCTCCATTTGAAACACAATACGAAAGACAAGATAAACCGACTTCACCGTAACATTTCTTCAAACGAGAATGTGGGCATTGTGTGTCATTCTAACACAATGGATATACAAAATTCCACATCGGGAACTTTTAATTTGTTCAATAAGAATCGATGAGCACAACACGGTGCCTCGGCCATTATAAATAACCTCCACACTTCGACATAATTGTAGGATCATTTTATCATTTCTTCACATTTCATATGATTTTATTTCATTGTGCGGTGACTTTACATGAACGAATTTGAACAAATCCGTAAACTTGTGGACACCATTCCACTAGGCATTTTTTGTCAATCACCTCACATTCGAATATATCCATGGAGCGAACTCTTCTCCCCACATTCGAATGTATTTGTGGCGAGACTCCATCTCCCACATTCGAGGTGCTTGTCCATTAATATATATTAATTTTGGACATATTCTCAAAACTTTTTGAAAATCCATCGTTTTGAATTCATGCTCGAATGAATTCACACTCAATTTTATTGGACTTTTTCTTGTTAGTCCAATTTAAATTTAATCTTTGGTCAAACTACAAAAATCAAATTTGTGGGGCCATAATTGCCACCTTTGATTCTCAAATAATTTTTATCTAATTATACGAGTCAAATATTCTTTGGACTAAATCCAAGGAACAAGTTGTGCTCTCAAACACAATTTTAAAACGAGGTCTTAATTACCCCTCTTAACTCAAGAATAACACTCTCAAATGAATTAAACGAGTTAAACTCTTTTGGATTAAATCCAAAACTCAACTTGTGCTCTCAAGCACAATTTATTAGATCCCAAATCAAATTTAATTTGATAGTCAAAGAATCCCAAAATTATGGAATAATATTTATAATACCTCACAGTATTACTAAATAAATTCCATAACATTTACGTGGGCCAAATTTCAATTTAATAATTAAGTGACAATTTATTTCAATTTACCCATCTCAATTAAAATTGAGTTAGAGACTTTAAGGCCTATTTTCCTTTAGTCGGCCACCCACTAATAAGGGAAGATAGTCTCTGACCCATTTCCCATAACCAGAAATCAATTTCCAGTTTTCTTGCTTCCTTTCTCTGGTGCAACCGTCGCTTCCTTCTCAATCGGATACAATGCGACCATTCCAGAAAAAGAAGAAGGGCACACCACATCACAGTTTGGTACATGGGCGGCCCGAGCCTGCACCACTGCCCCCATCTCAGGCCAGTAACCCAATCTTGATAACCTGCGACGGTAGCTATCCACCGTCACGAGGCGCGGCCGCATCTGAAATTCCAAGAAAATTTCCGACGCAGCGGACTGCAGTTCGCGATGGGTGGCGCTACCGCTGCCCACACCGCCCTCAATCGTCATCCAACCTTTTCTGGCGAGAGCACTGAATGGATGGAGGCAAGAATGTTTGCAACGTATATGCGAAGCCAATTAATTAATCATTCGACAACAGGATGCCTGAATTTTCGCCGGAACTGAAACGACGCGGCTTTACAACCAACCGCTTAAACATCAAGGCTTCACTGCCAATATTTGAAACTCCTCGAATCGCCATCAATTTCTGATGCGCGGCGACGAATGGCTTTCGAAGCTCAAGACGCCGCCGCCTTCTACCTGTATCTTTTCTGCAATAAAATGACAAGTAGATGAAAATGAATTGAGTTTCACACTATACAGCATTTTATTACTAAACAATTATCCGTCCAATCCAGAGCTTTTTGAAACTGTAGTTCCTCCGCAATGAATTTCCAGTCTTCCAATAATGTCTACACCAATTGTGTTGTTTGCCAAATTGATCGCATTATTGAATCTATGCAAATAATCCTCTGCACACCAGGTGTATGTTGAAATGCCTGTGAGAGAAACTTAGCATTTCCCACATAATAGCCTTCTGTTCATGCCGATTGACTCGATAGGTTACTAGTTCTTATTAAAAGTCCAACACAAGATAACTTCTTTCACGACAATGAGACATAAAGCCTCTATGTCTTGGCATGTAAATATTTCTTGTTTAGGATGGTGTGTGTCCTCTGCCATCAAACATTAATCCAATTTTGCAAAATAACAAATTAATGGAAAGAATATAATGAAATAAATTCTTCCCTGAAAGCTGATTTATGATCATAAATCATGATTTCAACGGACTTATGCAACTGGTGTGAGCCTTCCACACGAACCAGTGTAGTTGGAATTGTAATAACCATTTTCGAATACACATCAAAATATCGTCTTACGTTTGTTGGAAAATTTTATTTGAGTGTAGACGAAGATTGTTATAGAATCGACACGAAATAAGTCGAGGCTAGAGTTTGACTCTATCTCCGTAAGACGATATAGCCCCGTACCCAGGTGCAATACGGTTTTATGGCAATCGTCCCCAAGATACAACGACTTTTCAACTTTCCGACCGCTGCACTATGAATCGGAAGCTATCGGCGAACCAAACAATATTACGAACTCTCTTCGGAGTATGAAACGAGGGGAAAAGAATAGACAAACTTAGGTGACTTTCAAGTTTCACGTTCAAGTGAAAAAAACCCGTTGTAAATTGTGGAATGAGAGGGTGTATTTATAGACTCTAGGCAACTCTTGTGAATAGGTGCACCTTTTGGATTAAATCAATCACCCGCATCACTTCACCAAATGACACAATCCAAAGATTTTTACGAACGTTCACAACTCTTACTTCACACCTTTTCACTCATACCTCTTCATCTAATACACACCATTTTGAGATGACTTTTCCATTCACCTCAAAAATTCCAACATCTATTTGTGGAGGCCTATTTACATGATTATTTAAACACAAATTTAGAGATCCATATGCATTGAAATGCTCTTGAGTCTGTTACCAATTCAGTTTCCCCATATTAGCACTGGACTGTAAAATTGAAATCGAATTTTACATCAAAAGAAAAATGCAGGCACTCATGCAACTTCATGCTAAGAATTTATGTGTAACGTGCAACACACATGTTAAATAGTTAGTACTATTCGCTCCGTTCTACAAATATAAACTTATTTTCTATTTTTATTAGTCTCGTATATAAAGATTGATCAGTTATTATATTTAATACGTTATTTTTTATTTACATCTTTAAATGCATCTTGTTTGTTTCCAAGTCAATATTTAGTTTTTTTACATAAGGGAAAGATTGAAAAATAATACAAAAATTTAAGGTATCAATCATAATAATTTTTATTTCTTAATGATTAGTGTGAAAATTGCTTGAAATTCATGTATTTAACTTGATTAATTTGATAGAATTTCATGCATTTATTTACACTAAATTGACTAATTGAGTTTAATTGTCGAGAAAGGTAGTGTTTTGTTATTTTATAGGTAAATTGAGCATTTTTAGAAGCAAAATACGAGCCTAATATTTATGAGGTCAATTGAAGAAGAACTCGAGAGTCGGCAAAATACGAAAAGAATTAATTGGGTTCGAGATTTAAAAGAGGAGAAATTGTTGGACGCATTAATTAATATTTGAGCCCAACAATTTGGCCCATGTCTAAGTTGTTTCAGCCCAATGGATTATAATAATGACAATGCTTGCAACCAATTTGCAAAACAATTAGGTTATGTTCCTGTCAAAAAAAAAAACAATTACAAGAAGCCGTTGATTTTAAAGGAAAGAGGAGCCGCTGTGTTTATGTGATTATGATGGATGGATCCCACGGCCCAATTAAAAATGTCAGCGTAGTAGCAGAAAAAAATGCAAAATCGCATTTCAATTTTTGAAAAGCATTTTAGTCAAGAGAAAAAGGCCACAGCTCGCAAAACGAAGGGGAGCAGTTTTTCATTTTATTTTTTTACAAAACAAAACAAGGCTACATTGAAGATAATAAAATCAAACATCCAAACTTGTAGACCTTGAATCCGTAACAACATCCCCGAGCTAGACCAATCGTGAGCTCTAGTAGATGCGAGGCAACCACCCGAGTGACTTTGAAAAGTCTCATATAGTGAATAGGATCACCTACTAGGTGTCGTTCACCAACATCAACGCGTCCTCTTCATGAAAAAGTCCCAAAGGAGGGCAAACAGCCGCACGAGGCGTAGAAAAACCATGAGATGTAAAGAAACCGCAAGTAGGGTAGAAGGTCTCACACCTAGGAGCCAAAAGGAGAAAGGAAGAAACTCCCAAAACACTACAGAGAAGAACAATACACTAGAGATAACAAAAGACAAAAAATAAAAATAAAAAATACAAACCGGAAGCAGAAAACATGAAACAAAACAACAAAAAATAGAAAATAAAAACAACGGGAACTAGAAACAAGATCAAACGGGTCAACCTACTAAATGACACCGTAGCCACGACGCCGTTTGATAAGGCCAACCCGTTGATCTAAAAAAACTCTAGAAAAAAGGGAAGGGGAAGCTGGTACTAGAGCCGACCTAAGCCGGTGAGGGCTGACCGACGGAGCAAGAACCGAGAGCGGAGGACTGGGCGCTTGATTTTCAATGAGTACGCTCGTCTGCGAGTTGTTGTGGCCGCCTCGGGTTTACAGGTTGGAAATTCTGGATTCTTCCTTCTCGCGTTTGGATTCTTATGATAAAAGTAGTGGTGATTTAGTTAGAGAAAAAGTGGAATGAGTAGAAAGAGAGTGAGAAAACGTTTAAAAGATAGTGATGTTATTTAGAGAGAGAAAGCGGTGAGAGCCAATTTAGCAGCTTTTCATTTTTTTTTTTTTCTAGGGCTTCTCTTTGGGGAGCCTCCCTCCCCATTTTCATACACTACACACATTAGATAATTTTTAATGGTTTCTTAATTAAAACTTTAGATAATTTTAATGCTTTCTTAGTTAGATAGTTTTAATGTTTTCTTAGTTATAAATTAGTGGGTAGTTTAATTTCTTGTAAGGATTGAAGAATTTAAAGATTTTAAGGTGATATCCTTCTTTTATTTCAAGCTTTAATGTTTAATTTCATGTTTACTTCTTATGTTAGTTTATTAGTCATGGGTTTTTCTTCTAGAACCATGAACTAATTTTATTTTGCTTTGGGTGTTGGATTTATATATGAAATTAGTGTGTTGATGAATTTATAGCTTTGATTATACTTATTTCTTGATGTGAATGCTTCTATTGATGGGTTTTGTAAGTCTCAATTGATTAGTTGATTTTATTAGCTTATATATTAAATTGTGTGTATTGCAATGAGAGTTGGATATGCATGATTGAGTATTTAGGTGAAAGTTTTGATTAATTAATTTGAGTTAAATAGTAACTAGCATGCACCGAGAGGAGTTAGTTGCTTAGATCCCAATTAATAGACATTAAATGCTTGAATGTAAATTTGGGTGTTTAGTGAAGAGACGAAACGTAGGCATTAGTAACCATGTTGAAAGTGTTTATGTATTCACGATCTTAGAAGTTTATGGAATTTGACTAGGTGCTAGTAAATTCACGTGTTCACCCGAGCCTCAAAAGGGATAGGTCTACACATATAAGTGATCGCTCTTAGCAAACATCTAGAAAGAGGCATTGATAGGTTGTAATTTTATCGCACACACTAGTGGATTGTATAGTGAAAACACCCGAAGCATCTCTCTTGAACTTTCGTAGAAGGTTAGACTTTAGTTATTTAATTGCTTTATAGTTTTAGTTTTTGCTTAATTTAGATAAATTACTCGCTAGTCACTATAGTGTCATGACAACACATAGCCTTGAGGCTCCACCGCACTCCTAAATCCTTTGGGTTCGATAATATTTGGTCCAAATACTTACATGTTATATATGATACCATACTCTTGTGATTTGTATTGATTGCTAATTTGTGCAAAAATACGTACAAGTCAATGGTTTGTTTGAAAATGACTATAGGTCTATCCATTGGTGGACCAATTTTAATTTTGGGGATACGACATATAATTAATAAATTATTACTTAATATTTAAAAGAGGAAGTTTTGTATGAAGGGGTCTGTCTCATAAGTACACGAAATGAATCCCCAATTTTATATTTAAGTCATATTTACCATTAAAATGTGATTGAGATAGGGCTCCACAACCACGGATCATATATATGAGTCAATGAGATCCATCACATATATAAAACAGTCACATATAAGTTTTTCCCTATTTAAAATTTTACCGCTGCAAATTAATTAAAAAAATACACAACATTCAACTATATATAATTGCATTTATAATTAAATCCTTACGTGTTTATTTTATGTGTTGATGTTATGACGAGTGTTACTCAAAATGTGCCAACATTCCGATCACAACATCGAATTCATCCTTCCACTTCCACTAACCATTAACCCACGTTTTGTCTTGGTCAATGTCTTGTTCTTTTCAGGATTGAAGACTTACGGCAGATTACCGAAGTCATGCGGTTGAAAGAGGCAAGCAAGAGAAGTTATAAAGATCATGGGGAAGTTACATAGAAGTTACCTATTTTCAAGGGAGATGTGGAAGTTATCTTCAAGCATTAAGAGTCCAGATTTTATCTATATATACACGGCTGCTATGAAGATTAAAACTTGAAGTTGAGGGAAACACAATCTAGCATAGTCTATTGGCATAAATTATAGAGTTTATTGTTCGTTTCATACTGATACTTCCGTTGGTGAATGTTCCAACATTTCACTCAACATCGGGTCTTTATTTGTATTAGTGATAGGTTATATTGAATATTATCTAGTCACTATATATGTTGATCCATTCACGGTGTAGCTTATGTTTTCACCGATTGTATCACTTAACAATTACTAGTGATAATACGCCGTTTGACAAGATAGACTTATTTATAGTCTATACGAAAATTTTGATATCCATCTTGCAACGTGTTTAAGACTTCCTGTGTACATTTCGACTATTTATTTGTCTCGTGTTGCTTTCGAATGTGCCAACATTCGTGACAACATTCTCGAAAACACGTACGCACACCTTCAAGTGGCACTGAGAGCCATAAAACTTCGTTATCCCGAGTTTAGATCCCGTGTTTGGTGTGATTTATTGCAATGGATTATCCTATGACAGCTCCAATTAGGCCACCCGTTCTAGATGGTACAAATTATGCAATTTGGAAGCCTAAGATGCGTATGTACATCAAGTCCATTGATGAACGTGCATGGAGGAGTATATTGACTGGATGGACTCCACCGATTGTTCCAAATGATGACAACATCAAGCTCAAATAAAAAGGAGTTAGAATGGACAAATGATGAGGTGACAACGGCCAGCTTCAATTCGAAGGCACTCAATGCCTTATTTACCTCTACGGATGTATCCATGTTCAAAATAATTTCTAATTGTGTATCTGCAAAAGATGCATGGGAGAGATTACAAGAACATTGTGAAGGATCCGAGAGTGTAAGAAGGACGAAGTTGAGGATGCTTGGAACCAAGTTCGAAAATCTAAGGATGAAGGAAGATGAGACCATATCATCCTACAATGAATGAATCACCGAGATTTCCAATGAATCTCAAGCACTTGGTGAAGCTATATCCAATACAAGGTTAGTACATAAAATCTTAAGAACTGTTCCTAAACGCTTTGATGCTAAGATATGTGCTATTGAAGAAGCTAAAGATATCGATGCTATTACTCAAAATGAGTTGGTGAGTATTTTGAAAACGTATGAAATGAATTTTTCCCAAAGAGATAGTGAGAAATCCGAAAGGAAAATTTCTGTTTTCAAAGGAGAGACTTCTTCATGTGTTGATAAACAACCGCTTGTTCTTGAAATAGATTCGATGAAGATGTTGGTGACGATTGTGCCGACAATGCTGAAAACATTGCCTTCTTAACTAAGTTGTTTAATGCATTTTTGAAAAAGAGAGCAAATAGACTTAGAAATAATTTGCAAATTAAGAATCAAGAAAGAGAACAGATCGGTAGTTCACGCCAATTGCACGATAGAAATCGAAATGTGAATCAACCTAGGCAATTTGATAGAGGTAACAAGATCAAATATGATCCAGAATATAGGAAAAATGTTAAATGTGATGCATGTTCTGGTTTTGGTCATTATGCTAATGAATGTGCCAACACTCTTTTGAGAAAAAGGGTCAATTTCAATGCTACCTTAAGTGATGAGTCCGATTGTGAAGAAGATTACGATAAGAATGAAGAATATGCTTTTTCTCGCAAGGATTATATATGATGATACGCTTGATGATTTACTTGGATGATTCGATGTTGAGTCAAATGTGCCAACATTTGAGGAAACATTGGAGGTTCAGAATTTAATTGTTTCTCAAGTTCTTGTGTAGATGAAGGTGTACTTCTAATATTGTTTGCAAAGATTGTAAGTCCAGTTATCTAAAGCTTGAAAAGGAGTTGGAATCCACTCAAAAGCCTTAAGGGACATGACTATTGAAGAGTCATATCAAAAGGATTTGGTGATAAAGCTTGAGGTCATACTAACAAGGAAAGATGCGGAGTTATGCAACCTCAAAGAACAAATTAAAGGAACGACACGAATTTCAAAAGATATTCGTAAAGTTCAGCCAAACTTGATGAAGCAATGACAATTGGAAGTACAAGTAGACATGGTCTAGGTTATAATGGTAATATCACTCGGTTTTAAACAATAACAAACTGTTGTGTTTACAAAACCTTCGTTGAAACCGAAAAGTTGGAAAATGATTACGAAAAGAAGGATGTTTGTCATTATTGTTTTACCGAGGGTCACAAACGACCAAACTGCTTTTAGAATGAGGCAGGATAAAAGTTTTCTAAAATGTCTTTGAAAATGTTGCCACATTCTCGCTCAACATTCAAGCAAACAGCTTGTAAATCTTTTCAAAACCTCGTTCAAAAATCTACTTGGGTGAAAAAGTCACATACCGTATGTAATGTTGTCTATACATCATTAAAAGCATGTGTTCCGGGGACTATGGTATTTTGATAGTGGGTGTTCTAGACACATGACCGGTGAGGAAAGTTATCTCACCGATTATAAGGCATATGATGGTGGAAATGTTACATATGGAGGAGGTTCAAAAGGTAAAATCATTGGGATAGGTACCTTTGAATGTTCTGGTTTTCCTAACTTGACAAAAGTCTTACATGTTAAAGGTTTACTTGCAAATTTGATTAGTATTAGTCAATTATGTGATGATGACTTGCATGTGAAGTTTGACAAAAGTTCATGCTATGTGCTAAACAGTGATGATAAATGTCTTATGGTTGGTAATAGATCGGTTGATAATTGCTATTTAATCGATTCAAATCAAGCATGCTTTAATGCTCAAACCGATGAAAGTGTTCTTTGGCATCAAAAACTTCGGACATGCTCATTTTAGAAACATAATCAAATTGTTAAAATTTGATCTTTGTTAAAGGTCCGCCTAAGTTACAAATACGCATGTCGAATGTATGTGGATCATGTCAAAGTGGTAAGCAAGTCAAAATGTCACATGAAATGTTGACACAATGTACTACGAAACATTGCTTTGAACTTTTGAATATGGATTTAATGGGACCAATGGAGACCGAAAGCATTGGTGGTAAGAGATATTCTTTTGTCATAGTAGATGATTATTCAAGGTTTACATGGATCGAATTTCTTAAGGAAAAATCAGATGCTTTTGAAGTTTTCAAAATTCTTTACAAACGTTTTAAAAATGTTTTTGACACTAAGGTTAAGAGAATAAGCTCGATCATGGTAGGGAGTTTGAGAACAGCTTTATTCACTAATTTTTGTGAAAACAAAGGCATAATTCAAGAGTTTTCTTCTCCTAAAACACCTCAACAAAATGGTGTAGCCGAAAGAAAAATAGAACTCTACAAGAAATGGCTAGAGTAATGCTTTTATCCAAGAAACTTTCAAAAAGGTTTTGGGCTGAAGCTTTGAATACCGCCTATCATATTTCAAATAGAGTTTATCTTAGACCTAATTCCACAAAGACACCTTATGAATTTTTGAATGACAAAAGCCTAATCAAATACTTTCATGTCTTTGGATGTGTTTGCTACATTCGAATGATAGAGACCAACTTCATAAATTTGATTCAAAGAGTGATAATGGTTTCTTTCTTGGTTATGCTAGAAAGCTTGAGAGCTTTTAGGATTTATAATCTTAGGACTGAATCTGTTCAAGAGTCTATGAATGTTGTTTTTGATGATAATGCAAGTCTTGCAGATAATGCTATTGAAGAAGATGTAATCGATCTTATTGAGCAGATGCAAAGTTCTCGAATTTACGAACCGATTGAGAATGTTGCTACAAATGTGCCCACATCTCAAGCAACATTACCTCAACATCCGTAAATTAATAGGACTATGCCTTATCCTCGCTACATGATCATCTTCTAGAATTCTCAAAATCATCCACAACAACAGATCATAGGTAAGCCTCAATCGTGTGTACAAACGAGGAGAAAATTAAGTTTTGACGCAAGGCATGTGGTAAGATCGATTTGTATGACATCTGTGTGTAACAAGGTGAACTTTGAATGTTTTCATTCTTTCAATGAACCTAAAAATGTTGATGAAGCTATGAAAGATGAAAATTGGATTAATGCAATGCATGAGGAGTTAAATCAATTTGAAAGGAATGATGTTTGGATACTTGTGCCTAGGCCTCGATGATGTGAATGTAATTGGTACAAAATGGATTTTCAAAAACAAAACCGATGAATCGTAATGTTGTAAGAAAAAAAGCTAGATTAGTAGCTCAAGGCTATACACAAGTAGAAGGAATTGATTTTGATGAGACTTTTGCTAGTTGCTAGAATTGAGTCCATAAGACTATTACTTGCTATTGTGTGCTACATTGATATAAAGCGCATCAAATGGATGTTAAAGCCGCATTTCTAAATGGAATCCTTATGGAAGAAGCATATGTAGAACAACCTAAGGGGTTTGAGAATCATGAATTTCCTGATCATGTTTATAAACTTAAGAAAGCTTTTATATGGTTTAAAGCAAGCACCTAGGGCATGGTATGGTAGATTAACCGATTTTCTAGTTGAATTCGGTTTCTATATAGGTGAAGTGATAGAACATTGTTTATTAAACATTCTGGATATGACATTATGATTGCTCAAATATATGTTGATGACATTGTGTTTGGTTCTACATGTGAGAAAATGCTTGAATTATTTGTGCATGAAATGACCACTACCTTTGAAATGTCGATGGTTGGAGACTTGAATTACTTTTTAGGTCTTCAAATTAAACAATGCAAGGATGGTATTTTCTTTTGTCAAAGCAAATATGCCAAAATTCTTGTGAAAAGGTTTGGTTTAGACAATGCTAAACACATGAAGACACCTATGGGATCGACACAAAAGTTGTGTAAAGACAAGATTGGCACAAATGTTGACCCAACATTGTATAGGTCGATGATTAGTAGTCTTTTGTATCCGACTTCTAGTAGGCCGGACATCATGTTTAGTGTTTGTTTATGTGCACGTTATCAAGCTGATCCTAAAGAATCTCATATGAATTGATTAAGAGAATAATTCGATATGTGGCGAGGCACATGTGATTATGGAATATGGTATAGCAAGGACACTAATTGTTCTTTGATTGACTATAGTGATGCGATTGGGCGGGTGATAGTGATGATAGGAAGAGTACAAGTGGTGGATGTTTCTACATGGGTAACAATCTTGTTTCTTGGCATAGCGAAAATAAAATTGTGTTTCCCTATCTACGGCTGAATCCGAATACATAGCCACGGGAATTGTTGTACTCAACTTCTTTGGCTCAAGAAGATGTTCGATGACTACGGTTTGGAGAGCAATACTCTTCTTGTTTATTGTGATAATACAAGTGCAATTAATATATCTAAGAACCATGCAACATTCATTAACAAAGCATATAAGTATTAGACACCACTTTATTAGGGATCTTGTAGAAAAGAAGTTGTAAAGTTGGAATACATTTCAATCGAAAAGCAAATTGCGAACATTTTTACTAAAGCCCTTGATAATGAGAGGTTTTCTTCTCTTAGAAAATCTCTAGGTTTATGCACTAATTAGACCAATATTTGCATGTGTGTTGTAACAAATGTGCCAACATTTGTAACAACACTAGAACAATTTATTTAAATTTTTCTAAGTATTGTAATATTTAGTGTTTTTAAACTCTCTTGTGTAAATAGTATTAGAACCTCGTGATAAATATAAAATTGTCCTGGACACACTTCTCTCAAATGCAATTGAATAAACTCACAATTAGATGCTATGTCATTGAGTAACTATGGGACACGGAGTTGACTACTACGATGATCTCTTTTCAAAAGATGACTTGAATGCATCAATATATTCACAATCCATTAAGTAATTATGGGACACGGAGTCGACAACTACGATGATCTCTTCCTCGAAAAATGGATCAATGTGAATAAGTGGGTAAAACAAAAGATAGTGCAACACAAATGATATTATATCATGTAAAAGCTGTGTTGAGAAGTGTGTGTGCCGACATTGTGCGAATAACATTCTGGTTCTTGTATGTATATTTACCTCTATGAGTTTGATAATTTACGAATATTATTCTATAAATGAATTATTTATTTTAAATTGTTCCCAACAATATTAGTTAATCTAATTAATTGTGCACGTTATTTTATCTTATTAAGCGGTTATTTGCATATTTCTTTTATAACTTCCACACTATCGGTAATGCCCTATTTCTTAGGGATGTGATTAAATCCTTCTTCTCAACACCGATGTGGACACAACTTCTACGTTCTTTCTTTTCCCTATTTAAGGTCCTTAATATTCAGTGTGCTCTACACATTGATCTTTGTTTTCGAATTTGATACAAGTGTTTGAAGGTATTAATTGTTGCACTTAATGGTATTAGTTAATAATCAGCCTTTATTTTTTTGTAATTCAAATTGATTAGTTTATTAATATAATTTGAATAGTGTGTGCAGATAATTAATTATTATGGCTAATGGAAAGGGCTCTTCACCTTCACATTCGAAACCTTCAACCTCTCTGCAACATCATCCTCTTCTCAAAACCTTCGACTCTTAGCTTCAATGGCATGAAAATGTTTTGGGAAATGTTGGCCCTTCTAACCCAACATCACCCTCTTCGATTAGGGTTGGCTCGGTTGATGTTCCTCTTTCAGCCTATGATATTCGTTACGATATCCAAAACCCCGCTATCAAATCCTCTCGAGAATCCGATTTTGGGCGAGACGCCACAAAATCCAAATAGCGATGCGGCTCAAGAACAACCCGTCATTGAAACCTACCCTATGTCGGTTGATCTTGCCGAGGAGCCACAACCGATCAAATCGTCCATGCGCTTCAAGAATCTTGCCAAATTGACAATTTACCCGAGTCGTCAATGTTGGTAATCGAGAGGTAAACTTTGACGATTATAGACACCGGTCTTTTCTCCTACACACGCCGCCCAAGATACTCCAATGGAAGAAAATGCTTGATTCTACGGACACCGAAGAGCTCACCGCCCGTTTTCAATCTGCTCGGCAAAAGGCGACGAGCTCAAGGGGACAAGGTCGAAACGACGCTCTTATAGGACAATGGGTCGTCGAGTTGATTACTCAAACCGGGAAAAAGCGAAGCATGATGATGGCGTTGCTTCAAAACCTATCCGTATTCGACTGCGAATCCTCTGGCGATGAAATGGAAGAGGCGAATCCGAGAAAAGTGGCTAGTGAAGAAGCCGATGTTCCGGTGCTTAGCCCTAGGGGGAGTACCGAGGATTACGAAATGGATCAAACATTGGCTCAAATGGCTGCTAGCTTGGAAAAGCGGAAAAAGAAACAAAAGTAACGCAGATGTGCCAGACGATGTTGACACACCCTTGGCCACATCATCCTCGAGTCCGAATCCCCTGAATCGAGAACATAGTCGGGAAAATGTTGCCGAGGTACATACCGACTCCTCTCTGCATTTATCTTCGTCTTCGATTTTGATGATTCTTATCATGGCATTGATAGTGATAAGTTTAGAACATTGAGGACTAGATTGATTGTTGGGGAAAGGATTATCAAAATGGATGATTTTGTGTCTATGAATTTAATTGGATATCCGATCGATAGATCCTTAATGCACTCTCTACAATTTGCTACTCCTTATATTGTGGATTGGATTTATGAGTTTTATGCAAATTTAAAAGTCGAGTTTGAAGTTAATTCAAAGCACTTTGGAAAAGTGAAATTTAGGGGAAAGGTTATTATGATAACTCATTTGTTATTAATGAGGTCTTGAAAACTAGAGATGGTGATGATCCTCAAGTGGATGATTTGGATGAGGTCATAAAGGTGATCACCGGAGGAAGAATTAATGTTTGGAGATATAGGATGAATTCCTCTGTCTTAACAAGCCTTTATAGTGTTCTTCACAAGTTAATTGTGTATAATTGGCTGCCTTCTTCAAACACAACCACTTTGACCAAAGGAGCGAGGCTATTTTGATGTACAAGATTGGACATCCGAGGGAGTTTAATCTTGGGAAAACAATATTTGACAATATGATGACATATTCGGGGAAAGTGTCAAGCAAAGGGTTGCCGCCATACCCCACTTTGATTCATATGTTAATTTACGCTCAAGGATTTCAAAGAGAAAGAAATGAAATTATCAGCTCATTTGCACCGAGTTTGGGAATTTCTCATGTTACGAGAACTGGTCCAAGGGTGATTGACCTTCCAATTAGAGATCCGAATGCACGGCTGATGTTCCCGCCGAATGCAGACACTGATGTGCCGCTAAATGTTGGCACACACGCCGCCAACATTCCGCAACTCCAACCTCAATTTATTCAAGATCAGATTGCAATGGCGGATAATTCGATTTCTAACTTGAAATGTTTGTTAAGCAATCTTGAAATGCAGAAATGGATCTCGGGAAAAGTTGCTTTCACCGTCACAGGGGGAGTAGGACTCGATGTTGCCGCTCAAACTGTCCGCTGAACCGCCGCCCGCCGAAGGCCGGTGATGGAGATGTTGGTGGTACGAGTGTTGATGTGGATGCAACCAGAGGAGGACCAGATGTCGATATATCCGGAGCTGGAACAAGTGCGGCTCCCGATGCCGGAATGAAACAGAAACACGTAATGTGTCGGATGATGTGCCGACAAACCCGACCAACACTACCGATGGACCCGGCAGCTTCAAACATGGACGTGGATGCCGAGAGGATCGAGGCGAGGATCGGGAAGATGATGACCTCGGTGTCTGTATGATGATCTAGATGATCGGGGCCATTGGTAATCCGACTAAGGGGAGCATTCAAGAATAAGGAAGCTTGAAGAAAGGGGGAGTTCGTGCGAGACTCTAGAAGATGCAACCGTTATTTATTATCAGCCCAATCCTCTCCTAATCTTCATTTACAAGCTTTTTCTTATTTTTGTAATAGACTCATTTTAATTTCTGTTTTATGTGTTCAATTTCTATAAACTTATAGTAGTATAGGATTGTGTGTTGATACCTATGCTTTTGATTTTCGAACTTATTAGTTTAGTATGGGTTTGAGCATGAATGTTTATGTTTTCGTTTTTGCTCTGTTTAGTTTTGTGTAAAGTCTTATTTATGTTCGTATTTGTGTCATATGTTCTTTTCATATTACGATTAATGTTTTCTTAGTTTTGGTTGCTCTTATTTAAGTTTTGTTAAGTCTAGTATGTCATCTTTTTGCTCGATTTTATATTATTTTATGTTGACTACGATTTTGTTTAGTCTATATTTTGTTCATAGTATAAGTCGTTGTGATGTTAAGTGTTTATTGTGTTTATGTTCATTTTGGCTAAGTAAAAAGATGTCATTTACTTGATATTAATTTACTTATCTCTATTGTGTACACATTCTCGCATTTTGTTGCAACATCGTGTGTGTTCGGTAGAAAGGCCGAATTGGGGGAGATTGTTGATGTTATGACGAGTGTTACTCGCAATGTGCCAACATTCTCGGTCACAACATCGTAATTCGTCCTTCCACTTCCACTAACCCTTAACCCACGTTTTGTCTTGGTCAATGTCTTGTTCTTTCAGATTGAAGACTTACGGCGATTCTATCGAAGTCATGTGGTTGAAAGAGGCAAGCAAGAGAAGTTATAAAGATCATGGGGAAGTTACATAGAAGTTACCTATTTTCAAGGGAGATGTGGAAGTTATCTTCAAGCATTAAGAGTCCAGATTTTATCTATATATACACTACTGCTATGAAGATTAAAACTTGAAGTTGAGGGAAACACAATCTAGCATAGTCTATTGGCATAGATTATAGAGTTTATTGTTCGTTTCATACTGATACTTCCGTTGGTGAATGTTCCAACATTTCACTCAACATTGGGTCTTTATTTGTATTAGTGATAGGTTAGATTGAATATTATCTAGTCACTATATACGTTGATCCATTCACGGTGTAGCTTATGTTTTCACCGATTGTATCACTTAACAATTACTAGTGATAATACGCCGTTTGGTAAGATAGACTTATTTATAGTCTATACGAAAATTTTGATATCCATCTTGCAACGTGTTTAAGACTTTCATGTGTACATTTCGACTATTTATTTATGCGTGTTGCTTTTCGAATGTGCCAACATTCGTGACAACATTCTGGAAAACACGTACGCACACCTTCATTATGAAAATGAACATGGCATTATTATCGAAAATTTGAAGAATACTAACAAATTTATTTTAATTAAAGTAAGTGAGTATACATGTCAATAACATAGACCTTAATTTATAACTAACAAGCTCAAATTAGCTCAATAATGGGGATCAAATAATAAACACGAATTCAACTACTATTAATTAATTATAAAAAAACTATCTAGGGATCAAATAATATAAACACGAATTAAACTAACTAATATTAATTAATTAAAAAAAAAAAAACAATCTTAAGAGAAGAATTATAGGGCCCCAAGTAGGAGAAGAGGAGTAATTGGTTACGGGTGAAAAATGATGAATTGGTCATCTAAAGACGCACAAGCCTTTCTATTTTGTTATTTATTAGTATTATTTTTACTTATTATGGCTACTTTTTAATATAATGGGGATTTTTTTATTCAATAATGCTACTACATAGCTGATAAATTTTCAATTTGAGGGTACATCTCTTGCTCTATGTTAGATCCGCCGGTGAGTCCATCTTTATGGGACAGATGGAGTAATATATATATATATATATATATATATATATATATATAAGTCGAAAATCGGTACAGGCGTTTCCTAGACGTCGCCTGAATTTTTATTTTTTTATACATGGCCAACTTCACATAATAAACATACTCTTATAGTCCAAATATATAACATTACAAATTATTAAAAATTAAATAAGTTGAGAATAAATTTCAAAGTTATAATAAAGTAACATAGCAAATATATCACATTAACATAATAAACATAGACAAATAGTTCAAGTTTCAACAATTAATACATAACTAATAAGTGATAACTAAAATATTAATCACACATGTACTACAAAAAAATTATTTTCATTGAAAAAACATAAAATCGGTCGCCTTGCCCACCTAGGACCGCCTAGGCGGCGCCCGGCCACGATAACATCTAAATTAGGCAAAATTGGGGTGGCGGTGACCACCTAGGCCGATTTTTGCAACAATAATATAAACATCGCTACTGTTTGCTAGCATTTAATTTTATGTATATATCCTACATTTTCTAAATTAATGCCTAAAATTTTTCAATGGCTTGGTCTCATGATATACGGTTATTTAATGCATATACTTGTATTCATCATACAAAGTGGTATTATAACTAAAAGTATTACTTCCTCCGTCCATTAAAACTATACTCATTTGGTAACCAAGGGGCTTAGCCCACTTGGCCACCGGGCTCCTCACTTAAGTGGGAGACTGCTTTCATTTCTTCGGGAACGAATTGGAGTGGGAGGTATAAGGAGACTTGGAGAATTTGCAATTGTAAGTAGACTTGACAAACTAACTTCTAACCACTAACAACTAACATTTACCGATCAAAAAAAAAAAAAAAAAAAACTATACTCATTTGGTTTTGACATGTTCTAAAAACATAGATAAAATAGATAAAGGGTACTTTAGAGTATTGTATGGTTCATTTATAAGTTAAGTGGTTGTTTATAAGTATAAAGTCAACAACATATGAAAATATTAAGTGATGGTTAAATGATGAAGCAAAACAAATTGTTGAAAAAAAAAAGTGTTAGCATACTTTTAGTGGACATAGGGAGTACTTATTATGAATAAAAATGTCGATTATAATAACAAAATAGTGTCATGCAAATTAAAAGGGACATTACAAATAAAATGTACTAATTAGCATTATTGAAATATACCAAGTATAATTAACTAAAAAGTATCAAAACTAAACTCGAATACAAGCATTCACCCAACTCATAATAAGCCAATTCATTTTCAATATATTTCAGCGTCCTCTGAACATTCACGTATACTTACTTGAAGCAACGGATAGAACAAGATCTTAGAACCTCGATTTTTTTATTATAAATACAAAATACATGTGTGGATGTGTGATTAAATGTATGATCAGAATATCTCAATTAAGTTATACTATAATCATGATTATTTATATTTGGGAGATGTTAACATAAGACTTCAAGCACATATATCATATACTTTCCTCCGTCCCATAGTTAAGTTCATATGTGAAGTAGCAATTGTTTAAGAAAACTTAAATTAATGTAGAATGAGAGAATAAAGTGCGTGGATATTTTGGGTGGTTGTTTGAGATAAAGTGTAGAAGAGAGAATAAAATAGAATAAAGTAAGAGTGACATTTTTTTAATTTAAATGATATTGTGAGGGTGTAGTTTATGGAGGGTATTCCATTTTAGGAATGTGAAGTTAATTATGGAACGTCCCAAAAAGAAAAGTGTGAAGTTAATTGTGGGACGGAGGGAGTATAATGTATTTGCAATAATTAAACCAATAATTTAATTTGTTTTAAGTTTATATTTTTATTGAATAAATTGTAGTAGTTGGAATGAGTGAGCATGGATGAGTTAGAATTTCTATTTCAAGATGGTGTTTTGACTTATTTTTATTATTTTTATTACATTTCATATTGGTGTCATTAATAATTAAGTTAATAAGGATAATGGAGTAGAAAAATCATCCTAATAATTATATTAAATTGTTTCAAAATTTTCAAAATTCCAAATTTTATTGTTGAGTAGTTTATCTGGATTATCTGTTTTATTATTTGTGTCGCGCCATGTTTTATTTTAGTTCACAGTACTAAAATACAATTGAGTTATTTTTCAATAAAAATCAATATACCGTACGTATGATACAATTATAATATGTAAAATACAATTATGAATATGGGTAAAAGGTTTCACATGGTGAAAATTCCTTAAAATTGAAAATATATAAATTTTGCACATCTATTTATTATAAAATAAAGAACAAGAACAACAAGAATTTGTTTACCCAGGTTAAATCCAAGAATGACTACGTCCTGGGGTCGAACCAAGCCAGGAGATATTTCACTATATTTCTTGTCGTACATAACGATACAATAATGCAGATGAATAAATAGAAAGAGAATTGAGATGTAACCCTAAAAGTCCATTAGACATCTTGGCCCATTAAATATTTTTCCTAACAAGTAATGTCCATAATTTATAATATATTTACAACACTCCCCCTTGGACATTACGCCGTGATATCCATGTCTTGTTAATCCTCGACATAGTAATTTAGAGGGAGAATATGAGTACAATCATTGATCTTCGGGATCCAATCTTCAGGATTGTTCTTAAATTGTTACTCCCCCGAAGACAACAACCTTCCAAGCCTACACATCCTAATAGCATGGACATATTTTTCAAAAGTAGATGTAGGAAGTGATTTAGTAAACAAATACATCGATTGTCACTAGAGTGTACCTTTTGTATGATAATTTCACCACTCTTTAGGAGTTCATACGGATAAAAGAATTTGGGAAAATGTGTTTTGTCAAGTTTCATTTAACATATTTATTACTCATCCGTGCAAATACAAGTTGCATTGTCCTCATAAGGACAATAGGGGATATATCATTTTTAGAATGTCACACGAATTACAAATGCATTTTACCAATGATTTTAACCAAACACATACTCGTGAGACCTCATATAAAACAATAATATCTGAATGGTTTGAGGAGGTGGTAACCATAGATTGTTTAACAAACCTCCATCAAATTGTGGTACCACCGCAGAGAAAAACATAACCGACCAAATCCGGGCAAGATGGGGATCAGATATATAACCAAAGATCTACATAGCCCACCAATGTTTTTTTTATTTTCTTGTATAAAATAAATCAAGATCATGTGAACCTTGAAGATACCGTAAAATATGTTTAACATCATTCCAATGTCTTCTTGTAGGAAAAACACTAAACTTTGCAAGCAAATTTATCGCAAATGCAATATTCGGTTTGGTGCGCTTTGCAAGATAAAGTAATGCACCAATTGCGCTTAGGTAAGGAACTTGGTCCTAGTATGTCTTCTCGTATCTACTTTAGGTCTAAATGAGTTCTTATCCACTTCAAGGGAGTGAACAACCATTGGTGTGTTTAGCGGATGAGATTTATCCATATAGAATCTCTCCAACACCTTTTCAAGTAGGTTGACCGGAGTACAAGGATTCCTTCGGGGAGATGCTCGATCCGCAGACCGAGACAATACTTGGTTTTACCCAAGGTTTTCATTTCATATTCAACCTTTAAGGTTGATTTAGCTTCTTCAATCTTCTTACATGTTCTAATTATATTTAGATCATCAACATAAATTGAGATGATATAAAAACCATTTAATGATTTATTTATAAATACGCAAGGAAATGCTTCATTGTTTATATATTCCTTCTTCATGAGGAACTCATTGAGTCGATTGTACCACATACAACCCGACTGCTTTAGGCCGTATAATGACCTCTACAGCTTTATACTATACATACTGCGATTTTCATCATTCCTCTTCTCGGGAATCATAACTCCATCGTGGATTTTCATATAAATATTGACATTCAATGATCTATATAAATATGCGGTTATTACATTCATTATCTCGTATTTCTAAATTTAATTTTACTGCCAGGATATTAAGTAGCGGAATATTATTCCATTCATAACAGAAAATAAGTTTGATCAAAATCAATATCGGGTCTTTACGAAAACCCTTGAGCTACTAATCTCGCTTTATATCTCACCACCTCATTATTCTCATTTCATTTTCGTACAAATACTCATTTATATCCAACAGGATAATATTTTCGGGTGTACGTATGATAGTACCAAATAATTTTCTTTTGTTTAGCGAGTCTAGCTCTACCTCAATTGTTTCTTTCCATTTTACCCATCCGAGCGCTTCCGGTACTCGCCTATTGACTTGGGTTACGAATCCAGAATCATTATTTGTAATAGCAATTGTGACGGCAAATTCGTTGTCGACAACAATAATACTTCTATTATAAGTGTCTCCTGTATTTATAAAATTCATAGTAACTTCTATGTTTACATCAACCAGATCTTCATCATTTTCCAAAATATTTTGATCTCGAGTCGCTCCGCAATCCTAGTATTTTATTTTGTGCACATATATCGTTACTAGGATTTTCGTCTTGAGGATGAATCTCTTCAGAGATTTTAGGGGTGACTCGAATATTTTTTTAACTTTAGTTTTCCGTGGATTTATTTTCTTTGTGTTAAGAGGTCCTTTACGCTTCGGCGTATAGGGCATTAATATGTATACTTGATTTCATTGGGACCTCTACCCACAAAGGTGCATTTACAACATATATATGCGATTTAGTCACTCCTTTATGATTAGTAAATTCATCAGCGGATTATTTGCTAAATATTACAAGTTAATTATCTTTTGAACTTTGATTCGGTTTGACTAGTGCGTGGATCTAAATACTTAAGATCTTTTTCATTCTATGAAATTTCTCGGCATTCATTTAATTTTATATTCTTATCTCCCCTTAATGCCGGGAAATGATCTTCATCAAATGTGCGATTAGCGAACCGAGCCACAAATTGATCCCTTGTCATAAGTTCTAGGTATTTCATAATAAATGGAGATTCAAAAGCCTATGTATATATTTTTGTGGGCCCATTGAGGTACGCTTTGGTGGTGATATAGAATATATACTGCACAACCAAATATGCGCAAATGGGAAATGTTAGGTTATTTCCCATGCACTAGTTGTAAAGGGGAGTAGTCATGATATGCGGAGGTCGGATTTGAATTAGAATTACAACATGTAAAATTGCATGCCCCCAACATGAAATAGGTAAATTGGAATTTTGCAATAATGGTCTAGCAATTTACCCTTTGCACATGCATTGCAAATAAATTCACTAATTGAAGGGATTCAGCTTATTTGGCATACTATGACCAATGGAATTAGATAAAATCCGACGTATCATATTTTATCTTGGATGACCTAACCGTTCATGTCATAATTTGAAAAAAATTTGGATCATTAAATTTTAAGCTCATGACAATATGGAGATTAGAAGGTCGAATGTATGTATAATACAATCCGGATGAGAAAGAAGGAAGTTTTTCAACAACATATTTTCAACATCCTAGTGATTGTGACATCAAAAGATATGCACTATTGTTCTCGGTGTCGGTTTCAATGTGATAACCGAGAAGGGTATGTTTAGATTGTGGATATAACAATGCATCATTAATGATTAATTCAATACTCATATGGGGAATCACCGAAGCTCTACCCGAGCCTATTATTAAGATATTATCATTTGCAATTGTTGTAACACTCCCCCTTTTTCCACCAAATTTTGGAAAAATTTCCTATCTTTCAGGATAGTATATGTGGTAGTATTATCTACCAAACCCAAAATATTATCTTTCTCCATAAGCCAAGATAATTGATGATTCACCATCGAAAATACTTTTTTAACACGCTTTGGAAAGTTAAATAATATAATAAACACTTAAAAGGATCAAGTATTTTGATCACTCGTCATCTCCGAAATCTTTGAGCTCAACATTCAATAGGTCAAAGTCACGCTTCAGCAAACTAGTTTGATGAGATTTTTACTTTCCGTAAAATTTTATTTCAAATTTAGGAACTAAAACGTAATATCACAAATTCTATGCTCTTTAGAATGGCAGCAGAAATATAGTAAACTCATTTTGAATAAGCAATTAATTAAGCTCAAAAGAACTTGCGAGAAGGACAAAAGAGACTTAGCAAATATTCGGTGTAAACATCAATTTTCAGTCACAAACAATTAATGCAATATATCAATCACCAATTTGTGAAGTGGGTTAGTATCAATGCGTGCTAGCGGAAATCGCTGGTTACTAGGGAAATTCAAAAATTGTGTTTTATATGAGATACATTTATAATGAGGTGGTGTCCGAGAAAAATCAAAGCATTTGCCTTCTAGGCATCGGTGGATTGAGAACCTTGTACAATTGTTTCACTCAAATAGATGAAGCGGGTGAATCTCAACATCACCCCAAGTCAAATAATTATTGCCATCAAGAGCAAGCTCAAGAAATTCTCTCTTAGTAATATCGACATCTTTCCACTATTAGGACCTAAAAATTAGGTCTAATATTAAAAAGGCAATAAAAATATTCCATTGTTTTCAAACATATCGTATATGCCTTGCCTAACTTTTGCACAACCAATTCAATCTAAATATATACATAGAATAGAATCATTAATTTTGAAATATTCACAATCCCTTAATTAATAGAATCAATTTTGAAATATTCACAATCTCTTAATTATCTCTAAGAGTCTTTTCGATAAACAAATCTTTTTCAAGAAACCGATGTAAGGATTCATGTAGCAGCAGAGAGGAGTATTATAAATATAATTGAGCATGAATTCTAATTCCTTTTATATTTCAATATAAATATAAAAGGGCATGTGATAGAAAGCGTGAGGAGTATTATAAATATAATCGAGCATGAATTTTAATTTTTTATCATATACTACAATTAATTAGCATTATCATATACTATCTATAAATATATATATATATATATATATATATATATATATATATATCAATTATTGATGGAAGGATAATTAAAAAAATAAATACACGAATCCAAAGACATCAATTAAAGAAGGCCGATAATGCCGAGAGCCCGAAAGGAATTTGTTTGAGAGCCGAATTCGTTCAGAATTTGTTTGAGAGCGAATTCGTAAGGAATTTATTTGAGAGCGAATTCGTAAGGAATTTATTTGAGAGCCAGAAATGATTCCTAATTGGTAGAACACTCGTGCTTGATAACGTGTTATAAAATAAAGAACAAGAACAACAAGAATTTGTTTACCCGGTTCGTCAAGAATGACTACGTGCGGGGCGAACCAAGCCGAGAGATATTTCACTATATTTCTTATCATACATAACGATACAATAATGCGAGATGTATAAATAGAAAGATGTTAGATCGAAGTAGTTTTGATGAGTTAAAGTGTATAGATTAGGTTAAGCTCATGTAAGTAAGATGACCAATTGAACATGTATAGAACAACTAATGTAATGGATTCTAGTGCTAAGTGATCGGACTAGGTAGAGCTAGAATAGTCGGTGAGGTTATGAAAGAAGAGGTCATCCGAAGACAATCTTGACGAAGTCATCTGTTGGAGACAATAATGAAGAGCTCAACACGAAGTCGAGACCATTTGAGTAGAATAAGAAAGGTGAGTCTTCACCAAGTCAACCTGCAGACGACTAGTTCAAGATCACCGAAGTCAAGACAGTTTTCAAGAATAAGTTTGTTGAACGGTTTTTAGTTTGTTATAACAAACTAATCGTTTCACAAGCTTATAAATATGGTTGAGTATAGTTCTGAATAGAATAATCAACACTCTCATTTTCAATACTCACGAATTTTCAAAGAGCATTCACAAAGTTTTAAAAAGAATCTTCATAAGTTTTTAAGTGTTTTTGTAGAACACTCACGTGTACATCTTCAAAGTTTTTGACCTTGTAATCTTCAAAGTTTCTAGATAGTTAGGCAGATTGAAGATAGGTTTGAAGAGAAGAATCTTCACATCTTTGTATTTGTAGCTCTGTGAGTAAGTAAGGTAGTAAGTCGACGAGGCCCTTCTTCAAGTTGAAGAAGTAGAGTGGATGTAGGATTTGTTTGATCCGAACCATTATAATTCTGGTGTTCTTTACTTCTTGTTTTTCTTACTTGTTATTCATCAACTATTCAAACAAGATTAATTTCGCTTTTAATCTCGATTGCTTTTTGATCATTAAAAGATTGAGTTAAACTTGTTTCCGCTGGTTAGCTTTGATACTTTGAATAGATAATTTGATCTTCAAAAAAATTTGATAATCTATTCAACCCCCCTAGATTATCACTAGGAGGCGGTCTAAGCTTGCTTATGTACTCAATCTCTGGGCCAACAAGTGGTATCGGAGCGGTGTTAAAGTTGTTCGAATATTTCTTTTGTTCAAAGTGATCTTTGAATTTTCTAAATCTTAAAATTAATTTGTTCTTGAGTGCACTCTGCTGATTTTCTTGTTGTGTACGAACCATGTCTCTAAGTAGTGACAGTAAAGGTTAAAAACCTTCCTAAATTTGACATAGAGTATTATGACTATTGGAAATTTCTCATGGAGAATCATCTGAAATCGATTCATCCTCGAATGGAAGATGTCTTGTCGATGGGCCGATAAAATTCTATCGTGGTGGAGTAAGTGATGGAGCGAGCGGCTCAGAATCACGAACTCGGGCGGTGAAGAAAGTGTCGAGAATTAACTAATGATGAAAGGAAAGTGTATAACTTGGATCGGTGGCAAGAAACGAGATTATTGTCACACTTAGCAGGAATGGTACGAGAAAATTAAGAAGTGTAAGACAGCCAAAGAGATGTGGGACACCCTAGCTAACATGTGCGAAGACACAGATCAGGTGAAGGAGAACAAGCTCCAAGCTGTTCTCCATCTTTTTGATGTCTTTAAAATGAAAGAGGGTGAAACTATTGATCATCTGGATATGTAAATGACCAATCGATCAATAGAGCCACCGATCTTGGAAAAATCTACACCGAAAAGAAATCAATAATAAAATCCTAAGATATCTAACCAAACATTGGAGGAAAAAGGGAAATTTGATTAAAGCTACAAAAGATCTCTCTACTATGACACATTACACTTTGTTTTCTCACTTGAAGGGTTATGAGTTTGACATTCGAGTAGAAGATGAGGAAGATGAGATGGAGTCAAGTACCTCATCCAAGACTATTGTCTTTGTCAACAAAGAAGACAAGATCAGAAATGCCGAGCCTAAAGGAGCCGATCTATCCTTGAAGGAACAGATGGCATTGTTAACAAAGGGTATGATCGTTTAAGGATAAAATATAAGCGTAACAAATTAAAATTTGCAGAGAAGGACAGATCCAGATCAAAATCTAAGAGAAAAGATGATGTATCAACGATGATGACAAAAGAAAAATCAGACAAGAAGATATAAATCTCCTGTAAAGAAGAACCCTATCTGTCCTAAATCGGACCGGGAGACACTTGTTACACACAGTAACAAGCCAGGGCACTTCAAATGCATGACCGTCCTCACCGACTCCTAAAGAAAGAGAGGAGAAAAGGAAGAAGAGAGATATGCGCTGCAGATCGGAGAGCTCTTCTTGCTGAGGAGAAAGAATCAAGAAAATCATCATCATCACCATCTTCATCTGATTTTGGATCGGACGATGAAGTGTGTGCGATGGCCAAAGAGGTAGACTACTATTCCTCAATCCGATAATGAGTCTTATAAATCTCTCAGACAATGACCAAACTGTAATCAAGGGTCTTTTGAAAGATCTAAACATGTCTCTAAGTGCTTATAAACAATTAGAGACTGAAAATTTGGCTTTGAAAGATCAGGTTCAAACTCTAATTAAGGGCAAATAAGTTGTAACCTACTCGAGTCCGAGGAAATATTCAAGGGGGAATGTTTACCCAGTGCCGAGGCTAGTACTTCACCTGCTGAAAGATTAGAGAATGAATTGAAGTCTTTAAAAACTAAATTAGAAGTGGTGCGTAATGAAAATGAGTCAATTAAGAAGGTCAATGAGAAGCTTGTCTTCAAAATGAGCCACTTAATAACTCACAATCAGCCATAGACCATATCTTTAGAACTTCTCAAAAATCTCATGATAAAACAAGACTTGGTTATGATAGGAATAATAAATCGAAATTTCAAAACCAAGGAAATTTGTGAAGGTGCTTGAATCATCAAAAGTAATCAAAATTGAACCTTGGAAACCACAAACACGAGATAAGGATTGCAACTCGTAATCGAAAAATAAAAATCGGATGAGGAATCCAAATCGGCAAAGAGGGTTCCAAGAACTAAGACTAAGAGGAATTCTTACTATAGTTCTTTTGATGGGAGGAGCAGATGCTATCCCTTATTTCCAAAGTACAAGAAAGTCACCAAATCTAACTTCAATAAATTCTCATTTAAATGTGATATATTTGTGGGATGATTTGGTAGACAACTCAATCTGATTTATTATTGAATCATGAGATGTTTGTTTGAATACCCAAAGTGATTGTTGACCTCAAAGGACCCAAGATCACTAGGGTACCTCATACTTAATCTATCTTGCAGGAATTCCAGGGGACTATCATTAAAAGAAGAGATTCTAGCTTCCATCCGGTACATAGACGGTGGTTGTTCACAAGACATGACTTGTGAGAAGAAGCTTTTATCAAATTTTTAGAATATTGATGGTCTTAGAGTCTTGTTTGGAGATAATAAGCGTGGATGAGACTAAGGGAGTTGGTATATTAATTATAGGGGATGTCCAAGTATTCGAGGTTTATTTTGTAGAAGGTTTAAAGCATAATTTGTTATCTGTTTCCCAAATCTGTGATAAAGGTTTTCATGTTAGATTTTCTAAAGATAAGTGTGATATCTTAGATAGTTCCTCGGACAAGGTACTCTTATCTTACTTGAGACATGGTAATGTCTATGTGGCTAATTTTAATAGTTGCCCCAAAGATACATGTCTTGTAGCTAAAGGTGGAGATGATCTCGATTGGCTATGACATAAAAGACTTAGTCATCTGAATTTCAAAACCCTTAGCAAATTAGTTAAGAGGAATCTTGTCAAAGAACTACCCGAGAAGCTTTGTTCAACCGATACGAAATATGATGCTTGTAAAAAGGTAAATGGCCAGGAACTCCTTTAAAAGTATTAACACATCCTCATCTGAAAGAGTTTTACAACTTCTTCATCTTGATTTGTTTGGACTGTTTCACCACTCAACTTTAATGGAAGGAAGTATACCCTTGTAATTGTTGATGATTTTTCTAGATATACTTGGATAATATTTCTTTTCAAAAAGAATGAGACTGAACAAGATTCCCGATCTGTCGAGACAAAATTCAAAATGAGAAGGGTGTTAATATTATTAAAATTAGGAGTGACAAATGAACCGAATTCTTGAATTCTTGTTTATCTAACTATACGAATGAGAATGGTATAGTTCATGAGACTTCTTCAGCTAGAACACCATAACAGAATGGAGTAGTGGAGAAAAAAATCGAACTCTCAAAGAAGTAGCCGAAGCATGCTAGTGAGTATGGAACACCTCATAGGTTACGGGGTGAAGCTATGAACAGCTTGCTACACTCGGAACAGATGCTTACTACCAAGAACAAGGGTAAGACACCTTATGAGCTTTGGAAAGGTAAGATTCCAAGAATCTCATATTTTCGTGCTTTTGGGTGTAAATGCTTCATCCATAACAATGAGAAGTCTAAGTGAGGACTTTTGATGCTAAGGCAATGTTCTTGGGATATTCCAACACTTCCAAAGCTTTGAGTCTTCAATAAGACAACTCTTTATGTGGAAGAAACTTCATATGTGGTATTTGATGAATCGCATACTTTTTCGAGATAAAGTGAATCAAATTACCAATGATACGAATAAAATTGAACTAGATAAAACTAAACAGAGGACATCTTATCCGCCTAGTTTTGATTGATTCGAGATAATGAAGAATCTCCATCCGAGAATCGAAGGCAACTCCTCTTCAGTTCCATCTCGAGGAGACTTCTCCGACATCATCTAATCGGCCAGTCAATAGATGAAGGGGGAACGTCTGCTCGGGAAGAATCGATTGAGTTACCTACCGAGTCTACGGATGAGGGTACTTCAACTCAAATAGGCAAAGGATGAGAAGTTATCATCCGGTGATCGAATATTTGGGATCCATCTAGTAGTGTTCGGACACGAACGATATTAGATTCTCAAAGTATGTTCAGCTACTATGTTTCACTTCTCGAACCTAAGTCTATTGAGGAGGCTCTATCGACCCAAGTCGGGTAACGACCATGCAAGAAGAAGCGCATCAATTTGAAAGACAATATGTTTGGGAACTGGTGGACATACCCTCACATAGAAAGATTATAGGCACCAAATGGGTGTTTAAAAATAAAATCGATGAAAACAACATTATTGTTTGTAATAAGGCCAGATTGGTAGCACGGGGATATTCACGGCCAGGGGATAGACTATGATGAAACCTATGCTCCGGTTGCGATTAGAAGCAATAAAGTTGTTTTTAGCATTTCGCCTATAAATGTTTCAAGGTCTTTCAAATGGATGTCAAGTCTGCCTTTACGAATGGTGTGTTACTTGAAGAGGTCTATGTAGAACAGCCCCGAGGGTTTAGGACCAGTAATAAGGTCTATAAACTTCACAAGGCTCTATATGGACTAAAGCAAGCACCCAGAGCTTGGTATGATACCTGTCTGAATTTTTGATATCAAGTGGGTTCTCAAAAGGTAAGATAGATAGAACTTTGTTTAGAAAGGAAATAGATGGTAACATCTTATTAGTTCAAATTTATGTAGATGATATCATATTTGGTTCACCTAATCGACCTTATGTGAAGAATTCGGTGTTCTCATGAAAAACGAGTTTGAGATGTCTATGATGGGAGAATTAACATACTTTCTAGGCTTGCAAATTAAGCAGACAAGTAGAGGTATTTTTATACATCGGACTAAGTATGCGAAGGACCTTATAGATAAATTTGGGATGACTACTAGTAGGGAAGTTAAAATACCTATGACAACTAACTTCTCCATGGATTCGGATGAGAAGGGGATACCTACGGATGCAATGGAGTACGTGGATTGATTGAATCCTTGTTATATCTCACCGCAAGTAGGTCGGACATAACCTTTGCGGTTGGGGTATGTGCAAGATTCTAATCAAATCCTAACTCATCCGGAGACGGCTAAGAAAATCCTTAAATATCTTAAAGAGACTCTGCGAGGTTGGGTTGTGGTACCCATCTAATGACAACTTCGAAGCTTTGAGTTATTCAGACTCAGATTTTGGAGGTCAGAAATTGATAGGAAGTCCACGTCCTGAACTTGTCAATTTTTAGGCAACAAGTTAATTTCTTGGCTTTCTAAGAAACAAACATCTGTTGCAACCTCCACAATCGAAGCCGAATACATGGCACTGGTAGTTGTTGCTCTCACTTCTGGATTAGTCAGCCTTAGGGATTATAACATTCTCACATCGTCTCGTACCTATTTATTGTGATAGTAATAGTGCAATAGCCATGACATACAACCTGTCTTGCATTCTAGGTGTAAGCACATAGACATAAGGCATCATTTCATTAGAGATCATGTTGAGAAGAATGACATTAGGATAGAAAAATAGCAACCGAGTCTCGAGAGAGCAGATATACTTACAAAATCCTTAGTTGAGTCTAGATTTAAAGAATTGTGCTTAGAATTAGGATTACTCGATGCTTCCTTAGTTGATTTATAATCTCTATTGTTTGTATCATGCATTTCCTTTCTTTCTTTTCCTTTCTTTAAAATCTTGTCTAGAAAGAATTGTTAAACTTGATATGTGTCAAAGGACAATCACAGGTGATACCATTGATCTCCTTTTAGGAATCAAGAATCAAGTATTAGTCATATTGACCTTATCCGACTTGTCAATTTCTTATCGACATCAAGTAAATCAGACAAGGACACAATAGTCACTGATTTCTTCAAAACAGATGAATTATTGCATCCTATCTCGACTTACTTTGGCTACTAATGGTTTCTTGAGTTTGTGTATCTACGGAGCAGGGTAATAAATCAATATTGTTAGATCGGCATAAATCTTCTAACTGATAAACCTCCTCATTTGTTCAAAACCCTTCTTTGTTTTCTTCAAAACTTGTTTTCAAAAATTATTCTCACAACTCATCTATTTCAAAACTTTTCGGATGAGTTGTGTCTTTGAAAACCGAGCTAAGTTTAATATTCTTATATCTTGGTTATATTTGGATATAAAACTTGGTTTATTTAAAATAATGGCATAAAATTAACTCTGTCTTAAAAACTCTTTGTTTTCAAATAATCGACTCAGAGAAATTTTCAAAGTCTAAGACAAGGTCGTTTTTACCGAGTCCGATAAAACCCGATCTGAAATAGGAAACCTTTATACAAAGAAATGTATATTTCGACTACGTCGTATACTTACTACCTCTGCATAAAGCAACCCTATTAGTTGTCTAATCCGTAGGCTAGACGGTTACTTTTTACACATTTCAAGGCGAGTTAATGCCACACGCCGGAGGTGAAGCGACTATTCCATATAGCCATTGATATACTCAACGCGCCTACAGTCAATCTACGGTAAAAAATACTTGATTTTGCCACGTATCAACCTCTCCAACTTTCCCCCTCTCTCTTCTGATTTAAAAACTTACCCCTTCGTTTTCAAATTCACTTTCACATATTCCTTTACCAAATTTACTGCAAAGTTCTCTCCCAAGTTTTCCAAGATATTTTCCGAAATGGCTTCCTCTTCCAAAACAACAAAAACCCATAAACCCACTTATATTACAACCATAGTATCCAAGTTCAAGATGAGCGAAGAGATCTTCAAAATCAAACTCAGCGAAATGTATGTTGATTTTGAGACAACTCAAGATAGAGAATCGACCGAGATTCTTCGTTTCTTTGGAGGGATCGCGGTTGAGGGGTTTTGCTCAATGAAATCCACTCAAAGTAAAATTCTGGATCTTACGGGGCGGAATTTACAGTAAATATGGCTGATACCCACGATGGGTTTGACACGAAGGTGGATGGAATAATCTGTCTTTTACTAGAGAGACGATTGCTCGCATTTTTATACTTCGATGGAAGGAGTAAATCCATCGACGTATAAGGAGGATTTGTGGGAGGAGTCATTTGATATGGTGTCGAGGATGACTTACGGGGAACTCGGAGGGAGTTGAAGAAGAACTCGTTGAGGAGAAAGTATAGGCTTCTCATGACGATTGTCACCAAATCAGTCTTTGGGGACCAGAGCTCCCACGATCGATTATCGAAGCCACGACTCTGCTGTATGAGCGCAATCATCGATGAAGTTCAGGTAAATTGGGTGGATGTGTTTATTCGGAGGTTGAAAGAGGAGAAGGGAAGGTGACCTTCAATCCGGTGGTAGTGAATGGACTTCAACCACCACGGTTAGTCTATTCAACAAGATTATTGTCTTTGATTGAAGGCCTTAACAAGTTGGCTAATTGGAGGGTTGGAGCGAAAAATTCTCTAAACAAAAGGGAATTTTGTCAAATAATGAGAAGATTGGGGGCCGCGATTGAGACGATGACTACGATGAGGCGAGGAATCGAGGACTCTGCAACTAAGGAGGCGGTTGTTGCTCTGTAGTCGAGGAGGTGGTTGTCGAACCCACAAGAGGAGGTAGTGGTTGCCGCTCCTTCGGTGAAGAGACAGCTCTTGAAGAAGTTGTTGTGGTTCAAAGACCACCTCGAGAGGAGGACAAGGAGAAGGCTGATTGAAGCCTCGGACAAGAAGGCTTGAAGGATCATCTGCCGCTCCTTCCAAAGATACGTCTGGAGATGATGAAGAAGAAGTTGAAGTTCCTCGATAAGGAGACCAAGGAAGAGATCACAAAGTTCTAAAACTTCCATGGAAGGCTCCTCAAGAATCGAAGGGTCGGAGCGGCAGATTGAGGCGGCAACGCTCTTGTCGGAAGAGGTGTCGGTTCTTTAGATAGCAATGAGGTTGGCCAACTTGAAGTGCCACCCTCTCCAACCAAGGAAGTTGCTCTCTCACCCATTACGAGAAAAAGGTACAAGTCCTTCCGCTTCTTTGTCCTTATCTCCCACCCTAGGCAATGAAGAGGTGTCTAAGGCCGGCACCTCGGAGCCTCAACAACAGCCTACTCCCAAACAGTCAAGCTGAAACCTCAACCCGCCCGAGGCGATGAAGAGGTATCCAAGGTCAGTACCTCGAGCCTCTTGAGCGACCTACTCCCACCCTTGTCCAAATCTCTACCTAACCCGAAACCTGTTCCAACTATCACACCGACTCCAGTGACCAACCCCGTCTACCACCCCATTCACGAGATCAACCCACTTCAACACCCACACCTCAACTTCCATTCCCATCTTCTCAAATCTTATCTCCCACTCCTATTCCCTAAACATAAACTACCCCTTCCCCACCAACTGAACTAACCCCTCTCCCACAAGTCCAAACTTCACCTCTCCCTACTCTATCCTCCCAACCATCCAAACTCACTCTCCTTCCCCTCCACCTACTCAAAAAGACATTTCTTCATCTTTGTCTGAATTCTCCTGCGAGGATGAAGACGGTGACCTCAGCCACTGCAACTACCATCTCCTCGATCCTCGGTATGATGAAGAAAAAGATAAAATCTGCATTCAAGAGGAAAATGAAGAAGAAGACGAAGAAGATGGTGGAAGCGATCACAGAGACAATGATCGCCAACATGAGAGAAGTTGAGGTAACACTCTCGAGATAAAATCACTTCTCCGACTAACTCTGGCCGGGCCGAGAAAGTAAAGGCTCTGGAAGAGGAAATGAAGGGGCGAAAGAGGAGGTGAAAGGATAAAATCAAATGGTGGTAAATGAGGTGGCACTAGACCCGATCGATTATTGAGTCAAGTGTAACGATCTGAACACAAAATTAACAGACTTGACCAGTGAAGTTAAAAAGGGGAAAAGGAAGAGCAAGAAAGAAGACAAGCCCTCGCACTGTGGTTGAAGAGACCAGAAAGAATTAGGCATGAAGACCAACACAATTGATCCGGAGGCAGCCAAGGAGAACATCGGACTTAAGTCGATGAGTGGCTGCTCTCCGGTGAGGGTAAGTCAAATTGAAGAAGCCCTCAAGGAGGACGAGGAGAAGAGGAGGAAGGAGGAAGAAGAACGATCGAGAAAGACTCTTGGCAGTGAAGGAAGGCTGAGCAGACAGAGGCCAAGAGCAAAGGCAGAAGGTAGCAGGTGATGAGCCCAAATCGGTGACATCTCACTCGGAGCCGCTACCAAAGGGAAGGAAAAGAGAAGTCGACTACTCTAATCTTTCCGAAGAGTAGATCAAGAGGATCAAACGAAAAAGGAGTACTTCGGAAAGAAAGAGAAGAGAAGGCGTAAGAAAGAGAAGGGTACCAACGTCTTGAAGCGGCCTGAAGCGAAAATGGCTGGTAAAGGACCAAGGCGACGTGAACTTCGAGGCCCTTTCATACCACGTCACGCCCCTCCGAAGCCGGCTTGCGGAAAATATGAGAAGGAGTACAAAGACAAGAACACGGATGCTATGTGGATGTACTTACGGTACATTCTCAAGGCCCTAGGAACAGCTTAGCAAGATCCGGACCTAGCTCGGCACGAGTGGATGGAAAAGGTAGATGCGGATCTCTATCATCGGCTACTTGAAGAAGGCGATGTCGAAGTTCAACGTCAACTTTGATCTCTCCGGCCTTCGAGTACGTTGTACTGCCAAGAAACTTGATGGATCCCTAGACCTAGGCTGGGTCAAGGGAATTGTACGAAGAGGCGGCCGAGTCAGGGTTAGCTCGGGAGGAAGATCTCAAGCGGCTTCGGAGAAGAGTGTTCAATTGGTGATGGTACGAGATGAAGACCAATGGGGTGTCGATAAGATAGATTTTCTTTCATAATTTTTTTTTATTTTTATCTGCGCCAACAGTAAATTTGTAATCATTTGTGAATATATTTGAACTTATCTGAATCATCTTGTCTTATGCTATAAGTCTTCTTTACAACTTTCTAAGAGAACTTAAAAAATTTTCTAAGTGTTAATCATCCGAGAAAATTTCTATCTCGAATTAAAATTTTCCTAAAAATTTCTAAGTCCTTAGACTCAAAACTTTTCTAAGTACTAATAATCGATAAAGTCTTTAAGACTTAAAGTTTTCTAAAAACTTTAAAAATTTTCTAAGTATGAATTAAGTGCTCTTACGTGAACGGATCTGAACTAAATATTTATTTGCTATAATGTGCTCATCTAATTGTCTTGAATAATCTTGATTAACACCTTTGTGAGCTTGTTTCTTTCTTGCGGTTTTAACTTCATCAAAAAGGGGGAAATTGTTAGATCGAAGTAGTTTTGATGAGTTAAAGTGTATAGATTAGGTTAAGCTCATGTAAGTAAGATGACCAGCTGAACATGTATAGAACAGTGATGTAATGGATTCTAGAGCTAGGCGGATCAAACTAGGTAGAGCTAGAATAGTCAATCGAGGTTATGAAAGAAGAGGTCATCGAAGACAATCTTGACGAAGTCATCTGTTGGAGACAATAATGAAGAGCTCAAGATGAGGTCGAGACCAACCGAGTAGAATAAAAAAGCGAGTCTTCACCAAGTTAGGCCGACGACTAGTTCAAGATCACCAAGTCAAGACAGCTTTTCAAGAATAAGTTTGTTGAACGGTTTTTAGTTTGTTACAACAAACTAACCGTTTCACAGGCTTATAAATATGGTTGAGTATAGTTACGAATAGAATAATCAACACTCTCATTTTCAATACTCACGAATTTTCAAAGAGCATTCACAAAGTTTTAAAAAGAATCTTCATAAGTTTCTAAGTGTTTTTGTAGAACACTCACGTGTACATCTTCAAAGTTTTTGCCGTAATCTTCAAAGTTTCTAGATAGTTAGGCAGATTGAAGATAGGTTTGAAGAGAAGAATCTTCACATCTTTGTATTTGTAACTCTGTAAGTAAGTAAGGTAGTAAGTCGATCGAGGCCCTTCTTCAAGTTGAAGAAGGAGAGTGGATGTAGGATCTCGTTTGATCCGAACCACTATAATTCTGGTGTTCTTTACTTCTTGTTTTTCTTACTTGTTATTCATCAACTATTCAAACAAGATTAATTTCAGTTTTTAATTCAGATTGCTTTTTGATCCTTAAAAGATTGAGTTAAAACTTGTTTCCGCCGCTTAGCTTTGATACTTTGAATAGATAATCTGATCTTTAAAAAGATTTGATAATCTATTCAACCCCCTTCTAAATTATCACTAGGAGGCAATCTAAGCTTGCTTACGTACTTAATCTGCGGGCCAACAAAAGAGAATTGAGATGTAATCCTAAAAGCCCATTAGACATCTTGGCTCATTAAATATCTTTCCTAACAAGTAATGTCCATAATTTATAATATATTTACAAAACTATTTATTTAATCGGATCAAAAATCCTAAAATCAGGAGATTGCCTAATCAACTCGACAATCCATTTTATATAGAATAATCAACAATATAAAAAATTTATTTAAATTTTATTTATTGACCTAGCTTATATAGTATTACGTTGTAATAATATTTAATTTAAAAGATTATCATTTTGAATTAATTAATGTATTTTGATTTCTATCATATGAAACTAGAGATTTTAAAAGGAACGTGGCCTGACCAGTTTAGCCCTAAAATTTACAGGTTATTTTCGTAGTTTTGGTGGCCCATTTAAAAGCTGGATCTTTTTGCCCGAACCGATTAGCCCGTCGGCCCGGCTTACTTTTTTATTTATATTTTTAGTAGCTAATAAACATAAATTAAATTATATTTTTAGACATATTATATAGTTTACATGAAATACAATACTAATTTGAAAATATTTTGATTATCTTGTAGCGACAATAAATCTTCATTACTCGTAGTGACTAGATTTATGTTGCATTTGGATTTGATTAATAGTGTAACGCCCCAATTTAATATATACTAATATTAATGTTGAGACGTTACTAAATAATCACATTTATCTCTTTTAGTATTTACATTTAATAGGAAACACATTCTATTATTTTTTTATATAAAAACATGTAGTATAATTAAACATGTAGAGCATAATTATTAAATAAAAATTACAATGGAACATATTTAATAATAATAAAGCTTATCCTAGAATATGTAAATTCATGAATTAATCCCATAATTAATTACAAGTCATAAGTCTTTCCTTCGAAAATAAATAAAAATAGTGTAGTAGTAATTTATTATCCCCTCTTATTTTACGGCCATAGCATCCCGGATCATCCCTTCTTGTCGAATTCCCTTGAAAAATATTTAAGGAAGGGATAAGTGTGTGAAAATACACTTAGTGGGGTAACCTCATAATTGTACAAATTAAATTTTAATAATGTAAATAATATATATAACTTGGAGAACTTGTAAGGTCTTGGCATTACAGTATTTAACGTGGAATCTCTGGGCCAGACGTAACATGAATTTCTTTGGTCGGGCCGGAGCTTAACATGAAATTGGTGGTGGGCCGAAGCTTAACATGATTTCTTTGGTCGTGTCGAGACTTAACATGAGATTCTTTGGCTTGGCCGGGCTTAACGTGAATTTCTTTGGCTATGTCGGACTTAACATGAATATTAATTACATAATAAAATTTAATAAGGGCAATTATAATACTTGAATATTATAACTCAATTAAGAGTTGAAGTAAATCTCCACCTTCTATAGTGCAAAGAAATTTAAAAGGTTTTACGGTGCCTCGTGACTTTTCTAGTATTAATGTAGGTTGTATCTTAATCTTTCTCCTCTTTCTTAACGCTCGAGATGGTGCCTATATATAACCATCACCTGCCAACTTGCTCCAACATCATCATTGTTAACTAGCAGTAGTTGTGCTGTCCATTTTTTTTTGTAGGCTAAAAGCAGTATATAGGCATTAATGTGTATAGGCGGTGGTCATATCCATTTTTAAATGCATGCATATGTTTATATTTGGCAAATTATGCACTCATGCATGCAAATTATATATTATACTCCCTCCGTCCCAAGATAATGTGCACCCTTAGGGGTGCACGTTGTTTAAGAAAAGTAACTTTTTGGTGCAAATAGTGTGAGAGAGAGAATAATATGTAAGGGTATTTTTGGGAGTTGACTTAGATAAAGTGAAAGAGATTAACTTTACAATTAAAGTTTACCTCCAACACTTTATAAAAGGGGCGGCATTGATAAACCGATTCAAATAATTAGTTTGTCAACAAACAAACAATCTATAATGCATAAACCTAAAATAAAAAAATAAAATATAAAATCAAGAACATTAAAAACGAAGAACATAAAATGTTCATAAATTTAAATTACAACTAAAATTAAATAACATCGAATGTTTAGTGTATTCTTAAATTTAAATTACAGACATAGTTCTATACATATTTCGAAAATGAATTGATGATTACAACAAAAAAAAATTCTGAAACTTTTTGGAGGCAAAAATTTCAGAATTTTTCAAAAAGTAAACCCCTAAAATATCTCATGAAAAAATCGGTCACATACACTAGCATACAAGGTATGAATCAACAAGACAGTGTCCAAAATTCATTTCATAAAATAAATCGGTCACATACAATAGCATATAAGGCATAAACAAACACAACGGCCCAATATTCATCGGTTCATAAACCAACAAGATACATTAGTTTATCCAAAAATACAAGGAACGAGATATACCTCGGTGATGGACGGTAAATACACATGAAATCAAATATGCCCGCTTTAAGCTCATTACTCGGTTCATCTTTATTCACCGTGAGAGGGCCATAGTAGGGTGGCATAGCATCGGGGTTCAAAAATCAGCGAACTCTTCTCAAAATTGAGAAAGTCGGTATCCATAAACAACGGATCGACCAGATCGGCCTGCATTCCTTTCGATTTCACCAAATCGAACCTAAGCCCTTCGAATCGGACCAAAAGAGGCGATATCGAAATCGACAAATCGCCAAGGAGGATTACGGACGGCGGTGTCATCATTGGAATCTGCCATGATAAAAAACCTTGGATCGAAATCATACTCGCAAGTGTCCACGACAAGAGACTCCATCTCCAAGTTGGAGGGTGTCGTCTTGTCGAGGGTTAATCGAATCCATGGTTGTGTGGGTAGATTCGAGAGAGGATTCGAGAGATTAGAGAGACTCTATCTCCATATTCGAAAAGAAAAGAAGAGAGAGAGATGAAGATTGCAGATCGAGAGAGAAGATGAACATTCAAGAGCAAGATAGAGAAAAGATAGTGGGCCACGTGGAGATGATGGGGTGAGGGTAGAATTAGGGTTTTGTTTTTTTAATTATGGGCTAGGTTTAATTATGGTTGGGTTGGATTAGTTTTGGGTTTGGGTTTAATTAGTGCTTGGTTTGGATTATGAGTTTAATTAGATGAATTATTTAGTGAATAAAATTTTAAAATATGAGTGGCATTTTTTAATATAAATTGATGTTTTGAGGGTGTTAATATTTAAGAAACTTTCCTTATTTGGGGTGCAGATTATGTTGGGACGTCCAAATAAGGAAAGTGTGCAGATTATCACGGGACGGATGGAGTATATATTTAGTTAGTTATGTATGCATGTGTATACTGTATATATATATTATATATATTAAATAATTAAGAAAATCATGGATGTATTAATTATTATTCTCTTTGCAAGAGGTAAGTTATATATGCATGATTTTGTATATATATCAGTTTGATTATCATATAAATAGTGTAGTAATTTAACTAGATTTTATATCATAAAGAAATTGATATAGTAATATTATATTTTAAATTCATGAACTTATTGCTCATAATATATATAGTGAGATAAATAAAGAAAAAGTAATATATATATATATATATATATATATATATATATATATATATATATATATATATATATATATTATTTTGAAAGAATGTAATAGTGTGTAATTTAGTAAATATACACCCTCTTGTAGAATTTTAAATCAACTTATACATAATTTGCTAGAATTATTTTATGTCTAGGAAATTATAGATATATTCTTTGATATTTAGAAAATAAATTGTGTGTGCATATATACATATACGCAGATTCAAATATTATGCATAATTATTTTGGGATATTATAGTCTCCCTACTACTAAAAATTTCATCCTCGAAATTATAGATATTACCATGCAAAAGTAGATTCGAATATTTGGCTAAAATTTCATCTTTTCATTCCCACATCGCTTCTTCCTGCCCATGTCTGCTCCATTGCACTTTGACTAAGGCGATGTTGCGGTTTCGTAATTTTTGAATTTTTCTATCGAGGATAGCTGTTGGGGTTTCTTCGTACGTTAAGCGGCTGTTGGATTCTATCGCATCCGATTAACTATGAGGCTAGGATCAGGTATATACTTCCGTAGCATGGACACATGAAATACGTTATGTACTCTATCTAGCTGCGCGGTAGAGCTAGTCTGTAAGCTAATTCTCCTACTCGTTCGAGTATCTCATATGATCCAATAAATCTTGGTATCAACTTTCCTCACTTTCCAAATCGAATGACACCTCTTGTTGGCGACATCTTTAAAAATACCTTATCTCCAACCTCAAATTCTAAATCTTTACGTCGTTGATCGGCATATGATTTTTATGCATCTGAGCCGCTTGTATTCTTTTCCCTAATTTTCTTGATCATCCTAGTAGTTTCTTCTACTAATTCGGGACCTAAGACTTTCTTCTCCCCAACTTTGTCCCGTCTGAGAGAGGTGATCTGTTTTCCTCCCATAGAGCGCTTCATAGGGTGTCATACCGATTGTTGCTCGGTAACTATTATTGTAAGCAAATTCGACTAGGGGTAATAATTTCTCCCAATTTTCACCAAAGTCGATTATACAACCTCTCAACATGTCTTCTAATGTTTGAATTGCTCTCTCAAATTACCCGTCCGCCCGAGAGTAAAAGGCGGTGCTGAAATTTAGCTTGGTTCCCATGGCATTCAAGAGCTCCGCCAAAACTTTGATATAAATCGTGTGTCCTGTCGATATTATTGAGACGGGCACTCCGTGCAACCGATGACTTCCTCTAAATAAATTTGAGCCAACTTGTCCAAACCGAAGGTCATTTTTATTGGTAGAAAGTGTGTTGATTTTGTCAGGCGGTCAATTATAACCCATATAGCTTGGTTCACTCTGTATGATCTTGGTAATCCGACCACGAAATCCATAGCTATATGTTCTCATTTCCACTCAGGGAATCTCGATTGGCTTGAGTAACCACGAAGGTCGTTGATGTTCGGCTTTCACTGGCGTGAGTCATGCATTTTCGCACGAAGTCCCCAATGCTTCCTTTCATGTTTCTCCACCAAAATAACTTCTTCAGGTCTTGATACATCTTTGTTCCTCCCGGATATGCGGTGTATGGCATGCAATGAGCTTCTTCCATAATTTCTTTTCTAAGTGCTTCTACTTTTGGTATACAAAGTCTTCCTTTGTAAAGTATCACACCTTCATGTGTCAAGGAAAAATCTTTGATTTTTCCTTCTTCGACTTTCTTCTTCATTTTCTCCAAAAACATATCTCCTTTACGAGCTTCCACGATCTTTTCCTTGAGTGGTAGATTTTACCATCATGGATGCCACCCTTGCTTGGGTGGTATACGGAGGCAATACCACTTCTACGCTCATTTTTGCAAAGTCTTCAATTAGTCGTATCGACTATTGATACATCTTGGTTTACTTCTCTCCGTCGGCTCAATGCGTCGGCTACCACATTCGCCTTGCACGGATGATAGAGTCTGTGCAATCATAGTCTTTCACCAATTACAGCCCATCTTCTTTGTCGCATTTTCAACTCCTTTTGTTCAAAGAAGTACTTGACTCTTGTGGTCTGTATAAATTTTGCATTTTGCGCCATACAAGTAATGTCGCGAGATCTTGAGCATAAACTCTGCGGCAAGCTCCAAATCATGTATGGATAATTTTGTTCGTGTACCTTCAATTGTCTGGAGGCGTAGGCAACTACTTTCCCAGCTGCATCAAAACACACCCCAAGCCTTGTTTTGAGGCGTCTCTATAAATGATGAATCCTCGGTACTATACGGAATGGTTAGGACAAAGCGCTGAAGTTAATTGTTGCTTTAGCTTTTGGAAACCATCCTCGCTTTCCTTTGTCCATTGGAACTTTACTTCTTTCCTCGTCAATTATGTTAATGGCCTTACAATCTTTGAAAAACCTTCAATGAATCTGCGGTAATATCCTCGCTAGCCCCGAAAGCTACGAACTTCGTTCACATTCGTCGGAGTGATCTTCCACCGGCTCATGACTTCTACCTTTGTCGGGTCGACCTCAATTCCACGAGCGGAGACGATGTGTCCTAGGAAAATGACTTGACTTAGCCAAAATTCACATTTTTTTAACTTGGCATAAAGTCTCTCTCTTGAGCACCTCTAGGGTGGTTTTGAGATGTTCTTCATGTTGACTTCGGTCTTTAGAGTAGACCAAAATATCATCGATGGACACGATCACGAATTGATCCGGTATGGATGGAATACTCGATTCATAAGGTCCATGAAACCCGATGGTGCATTGCGAGTCCAAATGGCATTACCACGAACTCGTAATGCCCGTAACGTGTTCGAAGGCCATCTTTGGGATGTCTTCCTCCTTGATTTTCACTTGGTGATATCCGGACCTTAGATCTATCTTTGAGAACACGATGACGCCTCTTAATTGATCAAACGGGTCCTCGATCCTCGGTAATGGACATTTATTTTTATGGTAAGTTTGTTTAATTCTCGGTAATCGATGCACATTCTAAAGGTACCATCTTTCTTTTCACGAACAGTATAGGTGTTCCCTAAGGTGAGACAACTGGGTCGTATAAAGCCCTTATTCAAGAGTTCTTATAGTTGTACCTTCAGCTCTTGTAGCTCCTTTGGCGCCATTCGGTATGGTGCTTTCGAGACAGTGTTGCGTCTGGTATTAATCGATCGTAAACTCCACGGCGTTTCGGGGTAAACCAGGTAGGTCTTACGGAAACACATCCTTGTAATCTCGTACAATGGGTACCCTTTCGATCATTAAATCATTTATTTGTGATTGCATAATGTTTACTAGAAATGTCGTGCAATTTCTCTTTTTAGCAACTTCGTTGCTTTTATTGCAAACACTATTCGAGATAGTGTCCCTACTTTGGTCCCGTAGAAAGTGTGGAAACCTTCGAATTTCGGAAGGTTACTTCTTTCTCATGACACATAATGATGGCGTGATTAGTTGTAAGCCAATCCATTTTCAAGATTACGTCAAAATCTCTCATATTAAAGACATGTAAGTTAGCTAATGAGCTTTTATCTTCCAACCCAATCATTATGCCTTTGCATAGTTCGGTGGTTTGGATAATTGTACTGATGGGACACTTACTTCTAGAAAATCTATTTCCACTAATGTGTTGACATTTCTTATTTTGTCAAACATTCTTTGGAAATGAAAGAGTGTATGGCTCCGTGTCAAATAATACTAGAGCGGGTGTACCATAAATGGTCAACATACCAAGGGCTTAGCCCACTTGGCACAGTTCCTTACGGTGATAGTATAGTCCAGATCCGTAGAAACACCGCCCGTCGTGGTTCTTTCCGCATTTTTAGCATGTCGGTCTGGTCCTTTGTGGGATACGGCTTGGTTTTCCTTCTAGGCGAACTTGTTTATCGCGTGTGTAGTCCCTTCCTTGATTTGGATTCACCGTCCTTCTCTTATTTAGAAATTCGATGACTCGTTTCTCCGGATTTTCAATTTTTGTCGGGAGGTAATTTCTGAGCTTTGGAAAAAACCTACTGCGTAAGTCAATGTTCCTTGTCCAGCCAAAATGCTGCTGATTTTTGGCCTTAGGTTTTTCTCAAAGCGTCGAGCTTTCTTAAATTCGGTGTTCACCAAGTGAGGAGCATATCTACCGAGTTGGCTGAATTTCCGCTCGTACTCAACTACCGTCATGGTACCTTGTTTGAGGTGGATGAATTTTGTTTCCTTTTGATCGTGAAAAGACCGAGGCATATAATTTTGGATCATTGCCTCCATAAATTCCTCCCGGAGTTATAAATGCCTTTTGAGCTGGTCTTTGTCTGGCGGTAGGCTTCCCACCGATGAGTACGCTTCGTCAGTCAATTGAAAGACAGCGTATGAAACTTTCTGCTCGTCGGTGCACACAATATGTGTGAATTTATTCTCAAGTGCTCTTAACCAATTTTCGGCTCCCATGGGACTCTCTTTACCGTTAAAGGTAGGCGGACGATAAGCGTCTAAATTGTTCAACTACGGTACTCATCTCGTTGCGATGTGCTTAAAGAGGTGGTGCGGTTTGTGAGGGGAACCTGAAAAATGTTGTGCGAGACCTCGAAGAATGGCCGCGATATTATTTTCTATTTCGTCATTGGTTGATAGCGGGGTTTCTGAAATTTGGAAGTTGTGTGTGGCGTAGTCGTCCACCACTCATGATCTATTTCACGGGTTAAAAAATTTCATTAATCTTGCTTTGTAACTTGATTAAGTCAACTCACTAGAAGTTAAAAATCCGGATGAACAAACTACACATTAATATAAATGTGTATATATATTTTATTTTATATATATGTATGTACACATGAGCACATAATATACTTTTTTTTTTTTTTGGCAGCATTCATATTCTTTGCATGAGTACATAACATAAATTTTTTTTTTTCGTAAGCATACATTGTTTGTAGTATAATCGGGTAAGAAGTATTAAGACCAAACCAAGTTATCGAACCCAAGGGATAATATATGCAATGAGGCCCTAAGACATGAGTTTTCAATGACTATTGTTGCAAGCACGGTTTTGGACTAAACAATCTACCAACAAGGAAATACCAAAGGCAATTACACAAGCAATTAAACTAGGAATTAAACTAGAACAATTAACAAGCTAAGCAAACTTCCAACTAAGTATGAAAGGGGAATGGGTGCTATGGATAATCTCCACCAAGGAATCAATGATCACAACTATAATTGCTTCAAATCACCATTCAATGAAGATAGAAAGTATGAACATCATGCAATAATGTCTTCATTCATCACACAATGCCTAAATGCAAGTATTCTTAGTGCAACTAATCTCTCAATTATGAAGCACCTAATTCATACAATCATACACAATTATAACTCGATTAATCCCTAGTCACGTTAGCTCAACTTTCGTATGTTGCGAGGGTGATCAAACACTAATCAAAAGAGATAAAAATGCATGAAGCACAATTAGCATCAACAATTAGGAAACTATCTATCTCAATTAAACAACAATCATCAACAATTATAGCAAGAGCAATCAAATCATCCTCAATTTCAATTATCCCAAGCACAAGAGAATTAGCCCATGGAGCAAAGAGCAAAATCCATGGGTGAAAATCAATTTGCATGATCAACATGATAATAACAACAATTAAGAAATAGAAATTAGAAAAGAGGAAGAACATCACCAAATTTTGCCAATTGAAATGGAATTGAATGCTTGAATCTCAATAATTGTAAACTCTTCTTCAATGGAATTACAAACTTCAAGTATCTAATCTAGTAAATTAAAGGTTATTCTAATCAACAAATGGAATTACAAACTTCAAGTATCTAATCTAGTGAATTAAAGACTATTCTAATCAACAATCAATTGAAATCTAACTAGAAATGTAAATCTAATGATCTAGGAAGGAGAAATTGGATTGGAACTTAAAAATCGCCCTAAAAGCGAGTGGTAACCTCCTAAACTAACTTATCATCTGTTTTTCATCCAAGGGGGTTTAAAAAGAGAGAAATTTGAATTTTAAGTGCCTCGAGTCGAACTTGGGGTCTTTTTAAAAAAATGAAAAATTCTGCTTCCAAGTTTGAACCCGCGTCTGTGGGGCAAATGCCGAGCTCCTATCCACCTCAGCTAGGCACGTTTATTGTAAAACCCACTTTTTATTGTATATGTTGAGCTTCTAAAGCATGGCCTGCTCTTTAAAAAAATCTGAAAAATCCAATGCTTGCAGGGTTCGAACCCAAGGCAATAGCATGCATGAGAAAGCGCTATACCACTTAGGCTGGCCATGAACTTGGTACAAACACGCCTTTTCTTATACATATTCAGCTTGAGAAGTGTCATGGTTCATTTAAAAAATTCGAGAAAATCGTTGAAGGCAAGGGTCGATCCCGGGTCTCACACGCGCGCGTGAGCGCCTTACCGCTTTGGCTTTGTAATATGTATACCATTGAAGTGCGCCCAAAAATTCAACACTTCTCACTTGGTCTTCAAGCCCGACCCGATTTCCCTCAAGCTCGACCAATGGTCGAGTTCATGGATTTTTGTGGACCCAACCTTCGCTTTTGGCCCCTATTTTTGTCCCATATGTTCGTCTCTTCGCCGTATGAATTCCGGTACTCTCGGTTCGGTCTAATTCCTCCGAAAACCCTAAAATGAGACGAAACACTTCAAAAATTATTAATTCTCACATAGTAATACCTTTTATACAAAAGAGTGATACTCTACACCTTAAAGCACAAATTCTATCACTTTTCATCACTTTTTGCAATTAATTACCTCAAAATCATGCATCAATTCACTCTCATCACGGGGTTTCCCGAATGGAAGTTGTGTGTGGCGTAGTCGTCCACCACTCATGATCTATTTCACCAGGTTAAAAAATTTCATTAATCTTGCTTTGTAACTTGATTAAGTCAACTCACTAGAAGTTAAAAAATCTGGATGAACAAACTACACATTAATATAAATGTGTATGTATATTTTATTGTATATATATGTATGTATACACGAGCACATAATATACTAATTTTTTTTTGCAACATTCATATTCTTTGCATGAGTACATAACATAATTTTTTTCGTAAGTATACATAGTTACAAAACAAAACGGGACCTATTTTTAGGGGTATTAAGTATTAACACGCATTCCTATGCCTAAGCAAAATGAGTCCAGGTTTATCACGGAAAGACGCTGTCGATAAGTAGTACGTAAGTAAAATTTGATAGGTCCGGACCCTATTACGGGCCTTAACACGATCCTTCGAGGAGTATCGGTCATCTTCCTGTATTGGGAACTACCACAGGTTCTTCCTCCACCATCACCGGTGTCGCTGCCTCTTGTAGATAAGGTTGTTACGGCATCGGAGAATGTCCTTCACGGATCCAATCCCGAGAACAAATTTGCGGAGAGATATCGAAAATATGTATTCCCACATTGACCGACCAAGTTCTGTATAGGCTACAAGCATGGAGACTCCTATTTTTCGGTAATGTGGTGATTAACATAAGACGAGGCTTCATGGTCACCGAGAGGGTTCTCGGTGTGGAGGGAATTTTGCCAATATGCGGCTATCTCTCCAATGTGGGCTCCTAAATTATCTATTTCGCTCCTGGAGTGCTACACACCTATTTAGTCGGTTGGCTATTAAGTGTTGTCCCAAATCCATCTAAAGCACACACAAAAAATAATCGGTTTTATTTTTTTCTTTTCTCTACTGTAGTACATTTAAGTGATTATGAAAATTTAACATTTACAATGCACTTACTTGGTTTCGACGTGGATGGATGATCGGAGAGAGCTATGGCCTTAATTCCTTTTTCTTATTACCTTCTACCTTCGATGAGGAAGAAAAGTTGAAGAGGAGGTATATATATATAGGGTTTGCCTGAAAGTTTCAAAACATATATATATATATATATATATATATATATGTATGTATATATATATATATATGTATGTATATATATATATATATATATATATATATATATCAAGGAATTTGCTTGAATATAATAAATGTATGCACTCTTTTTTTTTTTTTTTTTTGCAGGCTTTTCTATTCAATGTTTTGCGGGTTTGCTCTTATCTATTACTATTACTATTACCTAATTATTTATCTTTTGTATGTGATATTTTGTATATATATTAATCTATTATGACAACAAATTTGAGCAAGTTTGTAGAAACTTTTGCTCCGATATCACGCTATAACGCCCCAATTTAATATATACTAATATTAATGTATGCACTCTTTTTTTTTTTTTTTTTTGGGCTTTTCTATTCAATGTTTTGCAGGTTTGCTCTTATCTATTACTATTACTATTACCTAATTATTTATCTTTTGTATGTGATATTTTGTATATATATTAATCTATTATGACAACAAATTTGAGCAAGTTTGTAGAAACTTTGCTCGATTTCACGCTATAACGCCCAATTTAATATATACTAATATTAATGTTGAGACATAACTAAATAATCACATTTATCTATTTCAATATTTACATTTAATAGGAAACACATTCTATTATTTTTTATATAAAAACTTGTAGTATAATTAAACATGTAGAGCATAATTATTAAATAAAATTACAATGGAACATATTTAATAATAATAAAGCTTATCCTGAATATGTAAATTCATGAATTAATCCCATAATTAATTACAAGCCATAAGTCTTTCCTTCGAAAATAAATAAAAATAGTGTAGTAGTAATTTACTATCCCCTTTTATTTCTGGCCATAGCATCCTGTGTCATCTCTCCTTGTCGAATTCTGCATTGAAAAATATTTAAGTGTTAGATCGAAGTAGTTTTGATGAGTTAAATTGTATAGATTAGGTTGAGCTCATGTAGATAAGATGACCAGGTGATTGTATATAGAGCGGTGATGTAATGAATTCTAGTGCTAGGGTGATCAGGACTAGGTAGAGCTAGAATAGTCGGTGAAAGTCCTGGAAAGAGAAGGTCATTTGAAGACGATCTTGACAAAGTCATCTCGTTGGAGACAATAATGAAGAGCTCAAGACGAGGTCGAGACTAGGTGAGTAGAATAAGAAAGGCAAGTCTTCACCAAGTCAGTGCAGCATTTACTAGTTCAAGATCACCGATATCAAGACAGTTTTCAAGAAGAAGTTTGTTGAATGGTTTTTAGTTTGTTACAACAAACTAACCGTTTCACAAAGCTTATAAATAAACTTGAGCACAGCTTTTGTAAAAAATAACAACTAATACTCAATTCAATACTCACGATTTTTCAAAAAGCACTCACTAAAGTTTTCAAAAGAATCTTCATAAGTTTCTAAGTGTTTATAGAACACTCATTTGTACATCTTCAAACTTTCTGCTGTAACTTTCAAATTTCTAGATAGTTTGGTAGATTGAAGATAGAATTGAAGAGAAGGATCTTCACGACATTGTAATTGTAACTCGGTGAGTAAGTAAGAAAGTAAGTCGGTTGAGGCCCTTCTTCAAGTTGAAGAAGGAGAGTGGATGTAGGATCGGTTTGATCTCGAACCACTATAACTCCCGGTGTTCTTTACTTCTTGTCTTTACTTATTTGTTGTTAATCAACTGCTCAAACAAATTAATTTCAGATTTAATTCAGATTGCTTTTTGATCCTAAAAAGATTGAGTTCAAATTTGTTTCCATTGTTCAACTTTGATATCTTGAATAGATAATCGATCTTTGAAAAAGATTTTGATAATCTATTCAACCCCCTCCTTCTAGATTATCACTAGGAGGCGATCTAAGCTTGTGTTAATCACTCGATCTCGGGGTCAACATTAAGGAATGAATAAGTGTATGAAAATACACTTAGTGGGGTAACCTCATAATTGCACAAATTAAATTTCGATAATGTAAATAATATATATAACTTGGAGAACTTGTACTTGATCTTTGGCATTACGAGAATTAACATGGAATCTCTGGGTGGGCCGGACGTAACATGAATTTGTTGGTTGGGTCGGAGTTTAACATGAAATTACTGGCTGGGCCGTGCTTAACACATGATTTCTTGTTAATAATGTAGGTTGTATCTTAATCTTTCTCCTCTTTCTTAACGCTCACATGTTGCCTATATATAACCATCACCGCCAACTTGCTCCAACATCATTATTGTTAACTAGCAGTAGTTGTGTTGCCTATTTTTTTCTTTTTTTTCTTTTTAGGCTAAAAGCCTGTGTATAGGCATTAATGTGTATGGGCGGTGGTCATATCCATTTTTAAATGCATGCATATGTTTATATTTGGCTAATTATGCACTCATGTTGGTCCCTTGATTGAGTTGATTTAAGAGATTGAATATCCTTCTAGCGATAATCTAGAAGGGGGATGAATAGATTATCTAAACTTTTTCAAATTTAGAGTATCTACCAACTTCTAAACCAGAGTTATTCAGCGGAACCAAATTTTATACTCAATCAATAAGGATCTTAAGCGTTGTGAAATTTTATATGATCGTAATGCAAGTAATAGCAAGAATTAAAACTTGAAAAGAAAGAACACCGAATTTATAGTGGTTCGGATCGAAAGATCCTACGTCCACTCTCCTCCTTCAACTTGAACAATGACCTTGACTTACTTTCTTTCTACCTTCTTTACTTACTTACAGTGCGAGATCTTCACCTTACAATATTTCCTTTCTAATTTCTAGAATCTAATGGCTTGAAGATATATGAGAGAAGTGGTCTACAAACACTGTGAACCGTGGAACGTAATGAACGTTCGTGAATGTGATTACAACTTTTGTGAGTGCTAATTGTGCTTAGAGAAAAATGCTTGTGAATAATGAGATGAGATTGTAAGTTTTTTTCTATTCTAATTTCTAGGTCTATTTATAGAGAATTGTTCTTTGGCGGTTGTAACTTCCTTGTTGATTCTTCTCTTGTTAACTATAACCAACTAACTGAATCTTGTAACCTCTTCTTGGTTAGTTGTAATCGCTTCTTGAAAGCGCTTGATTATTCTAACACTTCATCATCTTTACTCGTCTTCGTATATGGTCCACTTAAATGCCTCGTGTCTTGGTCTTGAGTCTTGGTGATTGTGGTATGTTGTCTTTGACCTCATCCGACTTATCATGCTCGTCTTCATCCGGCTTCCTATCTTCATCTAACTTCCCGTCTTCCTCCGACCTATTGTCTATCCTTATCTAGCTCTTGTACTTAGTTTATTACAAGTCTTTACTACATCACCGACTATACAAGATTTTCAAATTTGGTCATCCTATTTTACTTTTTAACTCATCAAAACTAAATACAATTTTCTTCCTAACAACTCATGCATGCAAATTATATATTATATATATTTAGTTAGTTATGCATGCATATGTATACTATATATATATATATATATATATATATATATATATATATATATATATATATATATATATTTATATATTAAATAATTAAGGAAATCATGGATGTATTAATTATTATTCTCTTTGCAAGAAGTAAGTTATATATGCATGATTTTGTATATATATCAGTTTGATTATCATATAAATAGTGTAGTAATTTAACTAGATTTTATATCATAAAGAAATTAATATAGTAATATTATATTTTAAATTCATGAACTTATTGCTCATAATATATATAGTGAGATAAATAAAGCAAAGTGTATATATATATATATATATATATATATAATATTTTTTTGAAAGAATGTACTAGTGTGTAATTTAGTAAATACACCCTCTTGTAGAATTTAAATCAACTTATACATAATTTGCTAGAATTATTTTATGTCTAGGAAACTATAGATATATTCTTTGATATTTAGAAAATAAATTGTGTGTGTATTTATGCATATATGCAGATTCAAATATTATGCATAATTATTTTGGGATGTTATAAATAGACTGTAAATTCATAATTACAAATTCTTTATACTTAAACTTATGTAAATGTATTAATTAATCATTATACTAAAAGCTATCAGTTAAGTTATTGAAAGCTATAAGATCTAATAATAAAGAGTATCACTTAGATTACTTAAAGATAATAGTCATGATACTAAATGGCACTACTTAAATTACGTGAAATATGTTAGTTGCAATATTATGATTACAATTTTATTATTTTGTTTAACCATTTTGACTTTTTTTTAGATGATTTTGACTTGATTTTAATGGATTTATGAACAATATTTAAATTTTAAGTTTGAATACAATGTATTATGATTGTAATTTTATATTTTATATTAATTTTTTTTTGGAATACATTAATGATCCGTTTAGCCAACAGCCCGCTAGGGTTAGGATTAGGTCTCAACTATTACGGGACCATTAACAATGAATCGGTTAGCCCTCGTATCGTTTAGGCCGCGGCTCTAATGGGATAGGGTCAGCCCGTTTAACATCTCTACATGAAACGGTAGTTGGTAGGATTATCTCTTAAAGTTGTCAATATCATCTAGTTTACATTAAGAGAATCTCATATGCAATATTAGCACATTAAAGTAGCGAGTACAAAATGTGTGGATCCTCCGTGTGTATCGGGTCTTCCAAAAAAATCGTGTAAAAGCAAACATAATAATATGATCTCAGATCTGTGTTCCAATAAGAATATGCATGTGTTACTGTAACAAGTAATACATATGTGTCCTTACCATAATACATACTTATCTTTATAGTGACATATATAAAATATTAAAAATATATGTTATTATATAAATACAAATGTGTTATTGTATAAAGAAATATTTGTTACTACAAGAACAAAACTAGCTAGTATAAACGTGAAAAATTCTAAATTTAAAGAGATGAAAAATGAAATAAAATATTACTAAAATGAGAAGCGCTAAAAGACTTTAGAAACATGGAGAAGAAAAGGTTTGACGAAAAAGAAGCATGGTTTAGGGAGAAAGAAGTGGGTGTAACTTAATATTGCATGGGTGTTCGTAGAAGATCAGTTGAGTCTATTACTCAGTTGATGATTTATGGACTTAGGTTTCATACCGGTCATAAGTTGAGGGGAAAAGAAGAAAACGAAACTAGCTGGAGATTAAAAGCTTGAAGTCAGAAGAGAAGATTATTTTGAGTATTAGACATTTTGTAATCTAAGTAGATGATTAACACTAACCTGATATCAGCAGACTTGGAAGCCAGCTGATAAGGTGGATTATCACTTGGATAATAAATATGCGATCACATAATACAAATAGAATATTCGCTAATTGTCAAGGTACTTTAAATGCAGAGAAGGTTAGAAAACAAAGAAGAGTTTTTCGAATAAGACGAATACATACAGTTGACATAAAGAGATATATTAGACATATTTATCAATGAACCAATGAGAAGTCGACAACACAACACTGCATCAAAGGCAACATATATAAAATATGAGGTGTAGTTAATGTGTTACCTCAAATAGTAAAATGAGTTTGCATGCATATTCTCAACACGATTGCACACTAAATATATGAAGATTTTCAAAGTTTCGCTCCAACGATTACTTTCGAAATTATAAATACAAATCACACATTTATAGTAATGTTACAGAAATTCTATCAAGTTGACAAGCACTCAAGCATTCAAACAATTTCCAAATGAACATTGTTATTTAAGATAGAGAAACCTCAAGCAAATTAGAATTTCATAGGTTTCATATTTAAATGTTCTAGTTTGTTTCCATTTTACACGCAAATATTTAAAATTAGATAAATCTTCTCATTCTTAGCTTCAAGGCTAAAATATTTTAAGAGAGATCTCATTTAGTTGAAAACCCTTTTCACACTCTACCTTCGAGAGTTAGGTAGCTAGAGCCAATTTATTTGGATGAGTTGAACTTGATTGAAAGATTGAAGTAAGAGGTTTGTAACTCATTTTAATTCTAGATTAGTTGAATCTCACGAAATGATACTATACTAGTGTTATTTGTCACTGTAAATCAAGATTTCTAAAGTATTGAAATTACCTCATTGACAATAGTGGATGTAGAAGTTCGAGTCTACGAACCACTATAATACTTTGTGTGTTGTTTATTACTTTTATATTCTAATTGTATACTCTTTTGATCGCATTATCACATAAACTCATCTAATCTTACATCACACCAAGTAAGTTGATCTGTTTTAAAAGTTAGATTTATAAAATATTTTTAATATACGAGTTTAAAGACCTACACTGTTTTTGCACTAAGCTCCTCTAAATAGTTGTCCAATTGATCAGTTGACCTTGAGCAATTAGTAGGTTGATTATTAGTGTGAGCTTAACTTCTCACACTAACTTATCCTTATATGAATTAAGCAAACTTGTGTAAGTAAGTTTACCTTATTAAGTCCACGAAAAGTTTTAAAAATCTATTCACCTTTATCATCTACACTTTTGACCTCATTTAACTCTTACGGGGTTTGCATAAGTTTATATTGCATACATACATTGTGAATATATTTATCTTGTGTACATATGGAAGACCTTTATTAAAACATAAATATTGTTACGCACTAGTTGCATTATGCAACTCAAGTACATTTATAAATGATATTAGTCGTATTTTATCATGTATAAATCATTTTATATTGCATTATGTATTATGTTTTCAATTATTTTACGTCAGAGAGTATTTATATAATTTATTAATCATACGATTGTTTTAACATATAATTTTATTGTAATTTTGAATAGAATATGTGCATAATAATATATATGTTATAATAATTTCTGAAATATCTTGTTAAATTACTAAATTTTTAATAAAATTTCTGTCATTTCTTTTATTTTTTGCAATATCGATATATCCTGCGATATATCCGTAAAATTAAACTTGTGATAGTTATTGCGATAGCGATAATTTCATCATTATACGAAACACATAAGACCAACTCTAATTAATAATTTAAATACTCCATTTTTGACAAAAAAATATACCTACTTCAAAATCAAATCTTTATCAAATAGTTTTAACATAAAGATTTTCATATCCAAACACACTTTTTTTTTTTTTGGTCAATACAAAGGACTACAATCAAATAATCAGCTAGCCCGCGCCGTAGTCCTTGTAGCCAAGCATCCACCTTGGAGCTAATCCAATCGGGAGAATTAGGGTGGCAATGTTAGTTTAGTCAAAATGTGAGCCACTTCATTATGCTGTCTACTAACAAATTCAAATCTCCAATCGATGTCGTTCTTCATTTTCTTTTTTATCCAGTCTAACACATATCCGCATCAACCCAAGAAGTGCTCATCCTCGTTAACGACCAATATCGCCTCTTTGCGATTCGAAACCACTATAATTTTTCCTTGGCCAAAAGTTTTTGCTCTCCTCATTCCTCGAATAATGGCCGCAAGTTCGCTTCCAGCATCGATTCCATAATGCCCGGTGATCCTCTAGAAGCTTCTTTAAGGTTACCATATGCATCAAGAATATATGACTACTCCAAAAGAACCGCAACCACTCCCGTGCCAATAATTGGCGTCTATAAACACGATAAAGCCCTCCTTGTTGTAAGGATAAAAGAACCTCAATGGACTCATCTTCCACCCTGACTCGTTATGGACCTTATCATCTTAAATTCTTCCACCACCCAACGTTCCCATCTTACCTTCGAGAGTTTAATTCGAGGATTCCCATTTTTGCCACTATCACTTGCATGAAAATTTCACATCTTTTCAAAAAATCAATTGTTCCCCCTTCATAGTCGAGCTTCTTCAGAATTGGATTCTCATCTCTCGCCATACATCCTTAACCTTAGGACAATTAAAGATTACGTGAACCGAAGTTGCTCGTGAGAACCTATAGAGATGACATGTTGGCAAGATCGAAGCGTGATGTCGTATCATCTTCGCTTCCACAGAATAATATCCAGAGGAAGTTGCCACGGAAAATCTTTATCTTAGCCGGAACAATCAAATTCCATATGTCATTCCACCATGTCCCTCCCCCGACGATCCACTTGGACTTTTCTTGCTCTTTGACTTTGCCACCATCTCAGCCTCTCTTGTATATCCAGAGCTAATCGTATATTTGCCTTTGAATGATATTTCCATATTCGACATCCCTTTGCCTTTTTTCGCCTATTCTCGTTCTCAATATTTCCTCCGCCTCAAACCGAGCAAAGTCTCTACGAATATCTTCCTCTTTCCGGCATCCATTTGCATCAATATAAGCAGTTACTCTGATTATGGATTCTACAGGATGATGGCCTTGTCAATCCCCACGATCCGAACCAGTCCCTACATCCCGCATCAATGTCCTTCCCATTAACAATACTTCATCCTGTGCCATCTCGAATAAGCTCCCTTCCCCAAAGATAGAGATCTCCACACAAATGAAGGATTATTTCCCACACAAGCATGCAAACTATCCTTGTCTTTAAAATATCTAGCTTTAAAGATCTTACTTACCAATAGATCCGGTTGAGAAATCATTCTCCGTGATCTCGCTTTGCTACTAAGGCCTGATTGAAGCATCCAAATCGCTTGAACCCCATACCTCCTTTCTCCTTTCTTTTGCAAAGCGTCTCCCAAGTCTTCCAAAGTGTATTCCGTCTTTGTTGTCTGTATTTCCCCACCAGAAGTGAGCGCAGATGGATTCTAGTTCACCGCAAATTGTAGTAGGGATTCAAATAAGTCATCGCATATGTCGGTATTGCTTGTAGAACCGCCTTAATAAGGATCTTTTTCCTCCTTTAGAAAACCGCTTATGGCTCCACGAGTTAATTTTCCTAAGCATGTTCTCCCCGAGGTATCCAAATTGCACCCGCTTACTTCTCGTGAGAGAAGGACGGAGCCCCTAAGTACAACTCATGACAATGGCACTCTCGAATCTTGAGAACTTGCTTGACCCTCTCCCGATTTAACTTCTTAGTGCACAGACTAAAGGTGAGAGCAGACTTCTCAAAATTGATGACTTGCCCCAAGCTTTCTCATAAAGATCCAAGCATTGACATTGATACAAATGTAGGGGTCGGTCTTGAAGAAAATCAAGCTATCATCCACAAAGAAGAGGTGTGTGGACAGCGGGGCCTTGATTTGCTATTTTAAGACCATTGATCAACCTATTTGAATGGTACCCTTGCAAAAGAGACGAGAGGGGAATTGGCCCAAAAATTGGATGGGGGTCAAGACGGAGCTGCCCATCCGAGTGTCGGATGCGGATATTGCTCGAGTGCATAAAGCGGATATTGGGGTCGGATTCGCCCCCTCAAATATCGTTAGTTTCATTTCTCAGCCTCTCTCTGAACTATAGCACGATTTAGAAAAATAGGGAGATTGATGGAATTCTATCATGAGGAGTATAGCAAGTGAATAAAGCATCAATTCATCTTTAAGAGTTGCCTCAATATCTATAATAAAAGATGCGTAACTTGGAAGCAGGGGCTCTTTTTCCTCACTAACTTAAGTGGAGAAAAGGTATAATTTCTGAGAGCAGTTTCTTTTCATAACTTCCAAATCATTATATGTTAGTTCATAAACACTACCACTATCACTTCCGAATATTTATTAGAATAGAAAGACCTTTTTATTTCATATATCAAACTATGAATATCACACACTCTTCTTCTTCTATTAGTAGAATAATTCATTTAGTCAAGATTTTAAGTGGGTACTATGCTATGTATGAATGATCTTTTGTATTTCATAGGAGATCTTGGTCCTTTATTTATAGTTCTTGCATTAATCGGTCTGGAATTAGGCATAGCTATATTACAAGCTTATGTTTTTACTATATTAATCTATATTTACTTGAATGATGCTATAAATCTTCATTAAAGTGGTTCTTTATTTATAATTGAAGAAAAGCGAGGAAGAATATTTTTATGATTCCGAAGTTTACGAGGACCCCAGCTGTCGGTAGGGACCCAGAGAGTTGCCTTCGCTTTTGGCCTTCCTTCATAGATCTCCGATTTCACCCCTACACACGAAATTCCACTCTCCTCTGTCATGAAGTCCGCCATCCAACATCTCGCGACCGGTGGAGATAGAATCACCTTTCTTTGGTATTTAGTGGAGTTCCATCCCTCAGGAACATCAGCCACATCGATGCCGGTACAGAAAAACAAGACTTCTCGACTAGTTCTATTTGGATCTAAGACCACCTTCCTTCCTTAGAAGGCGAACATCTCATGCATCTTTAGAACCATAGAACTATCATCTAATATGGGCGAACGCTAATGTACGCTATATCTCTTAGTATAATGGGTTTCCCATGAGGGAGCTCACTCTCTGTATAGGAAATTAGGTAATGAAGGGGCGACGACGAAGGACCAGATCTTTGGACTCGGAAGTCCCGAAGGCGGGCAGAAATGGAGACGAGGCCTTGAGACCCGGCCATACGCAGCAGAAACGACCACACCCGACGCCTCGGGGGAGACAAAAAGAGAAATCGATGAGTTGCCCATGTTTTGATTGAGCAGAGTCTCGCAAAATCAAAAGTCCAAATCTTCCAACCCCACCACCGGATCTACCGGAACGACCAGGAGGATCTACATAACTACTTCTTGCCGTGAACATTAGTCTAAGACCCCGAGCACAAATCACAAAAATATAGGGGACAGTGGATCTCCCCGCCTTAGCCCTCTCGAAGGACGAACCTTTTCTAATAAAACTCCATTGATCTTAAATGAATAAGTGACCGACTTAACACAACGCATGACAAGGTTGATCCATTTACTAAAGAAGCCCAGTTTGGACATAATTGCCTCCATGAATCTCTACTCCATTCTATTGTAGGCCTTACTCATATCAAGTTTCAATGCAAAGATACCCTTGATATTTTTAGACGTTCGTAACCAATGCATGCATTCAAAAGCAACCAAAATATTATCGGTAATGAGCCTACCTGGACAAATGCGCTTTGATTCTAGTCGATCACTTTGTCCATAATTCTCCTTAATTTGTTTGTGATAGCCCGCGCCACCACCTTGTAGCTAACGTTACACAAGCCGATTGGCTCAAGTCTTTAATCGTCTCAGCATTTTCCTTTTTTGGTACCAACGTTACCGATGTGGAATTCCACCCTTCCAGTGGTTGACCCCCATTAAGTATGCCCTTTACTTGCTTGCACACATCCTCACCAACCATTTCCCACATTTGATCAAGATCTTAATCCTAATTAATTAAAATTCACTCAAACAATTAAATAAATAGAGTTCCCAAGTGATTAACTCTTTGATTTCCACATTGGATTTTGATGACTGTCTCTTCGATCTCATCTCCATCATTCTTCCTCTCTTCAAAAAGATTCGTTCTCAAATCTCGCAACAATCTTAATATAAGAGAGGCGATGATGCGTGCATCTCCAGAGAAAATTAAATTAAATAATGCCACATTAAGCTTGACTTCAAAAATATTTGCGCGACGTATATGTCCCAAAATTTTGAGACGATAACAGAATCGATAATTTTGGGAGGTGTCAAAATAACTATCATCATTTATAATTGTTGATGTTAGTGACTAGTGTTACTCGTAATGTGCCAACATTTTGGTCACAACATCGCATTCGTCCTTCCACTTCCATTAACCCTTAACCCACGTTTTGTCTTGGTCAATGTCTTGTTTTCTTTTCGTAATGAAGACTTACGGCATTACGAAGTCATGCGTTTGAAAAGGCAAGAAATGAGAAGTTATAAAGATCATGGGGAAGTTACATGGAAGTTACCTATTTTCAAGGGAGATGTGGAAGTTATCTTCAAGCATTAAGAGTCCAGATTTATATATATATACACGGCTGCTATGAAGATTAAAACTTGAAGTTGAGGGAAACACAATCTAGCATAGTCTATTGGCATAGATTATAGAATTTATTATACGTTTCATACTGATACTTCCGTTGGTGAATGTTCCGACATTTCACTCAACATTAGGTCTTTATATGTATTAGTGATAGGTTAGATTGATCATTGTCTAGTCACTATATACATAGATCCATTCACGGTGTGGCTTATGTTTTCACCGATTGTATCACTTAACAATTACTAGTGATAATACGCCGTTTGGCAAGATAGACTTATTTATAGTCTATACAAAATTTTGATATCCATCTTGCAAAGTGTTTAAGACTTTCACTTTGTGTATTTCTCGTTCTTTTATTTTAGTCTCGTGTTGTTCTCGATTGTGCCAACATTCGTGACAACATTTTGCAAAACACTTACGCACACCTTCAATTGGCACCAGAGTCGTTGAACTCAAGTTATCCCGAGTTTAGATCCTGTGTTTGGTGTGATTTATTACGATGGAATATCATATGACAGCTCAATTAGGCCACCAGTTCTTGATGGTACGAATTATGCAATTTGGAAGCCTAAGATGCGCATGTACATCAAATCCATTGATGAACGTGCATGGAGGAGTATTTTAACCGGTTGGACTCCACCAACAGCCAGCCACCGACAATACCGAAGCTCAAATCAAGAGGGAGTTAGAATGGACAAATGATGAGGTGACCACGGCCAGCTTCAATTCAAAGGCACTCAATGCCTTATTCACTTCTACGGATGTTTCCATGTTCAAAATAATTTCTAATTGTGTATCCGCAAAAGATGCATGGGAGAGATTACAAGAACATTGTGAAGGATCCGAGAGTGTGAGAAGGACGAAGTTGCGGATGCTTGGAACCAAGTTCGAAAATTTAAGGATGAAGGAAGATGAGACCAATTCTCCTACAATGAAAGAATCACCGAGATTTCCAATGAATCTCAAGCACTTGGTGAAGCTATATCCAATACAAGGTTAGTACATAAAATCTTAAGAATTGTTCCTAAACGTTTTGATGCTAAAATATGTGCTATTGAGGAAGCTAAAGATACTGATGTTATTACTCAAAATGAGTTGGTGGAGTATTTTGAAAACGTATGAAATGAATTTCTCTCAAAGAGATAATGAGAAATTTGAAAAGAAAATTTCTGTTTTCAAAAGTGAAACATCTTCAAGTCTTGATAAACAACCATTTGTTACTGAAATTGATTCTAATAAAGATGTTATTGATGATTGTGCCGACAATGCCGATAACATTGCTTTCCCGACTAAGCAGATTTAATGCATTTTTGAAAAAGAGAGCAAATAGACTTAGAAATAATTTGCAAATTAAGAATCAAGATAGAGATCAGATTGGTAGTTCACGCCAATTGCACGATAAAAATAGGAATGTTAATCAACCTAGGCAATTTGATAGAGGTAACAAGATCAAATATGATCCGGAATATAGGAAAAATATTAAATGTGATGCATGTTCTGATTTTGGTCATTATGCTAATGAATGTGCCAACACTCTTTTGAGAAAAAGGGTAAATTTCAATGCTACCTTAATCGATGAGTCTCGATTGTGAAGATAATTCGATAAAAATGAGGAATATGCTTTTTCTGCAAGAATAATATATGATGATACTCTTGATGATTTCTTGGATGATTACCGATGTCGAGTCAAATGTGCCAACATTTGAGGAAACATTGGAAGTTCTAGAATTTAATTGTTTCTCAAGTTCTTGTGTAGATGAAGCGGTACTTCTAACAATGTTTGCAAGGATTGTAAGTCCCGTTATCAAAAGCTTGAAAATGAGTTAGAATCCACTCGAGAAAGCCTTGAGGGACATGACTATTGAAGAGTCATATCAAAAGGATTTGGTGATAAAGCTTGAGGTCATACTAACAAGGAAAGATCTGGAGATATGCAACATCAAAGAGCACTCAAATGCACAACACCGAATTTCAAAAGATATTCGTAAAGTTCACCAAACTTGATGAGGCACTAACAATTGGAAGCACAAGTAGACATGGTCTTGGTTATAATGGTAATATCACTTAGTTTTTAAACAATAATAAACTGTTATGTTTACAAAACCTTCCGTTGAACTCCGAAAAATTGAAAACGATTCTCAAAAGAAGGATGTTTGTCATTATTGTTTCACCGAGGGTCACAAACGACCAATCTGCTTTTAGAATGAGGCGGGATAAAAGTTTTCTAAAATGTCTTTGAGAATGTTGTCATATTCTCGCTCAACATTTGAAACAAACTGCTCAAAAATCTTTTCAAAAATCTTTTCAAAAACCTATTCAAAATCTACTTGGGTGAAAAAGTCAAATATTGTATGTAATGTTGTTTACACCTCTTTAAAAGCATGTGTTCCGGGACTATGGTATTTTGATAGTGGGTGTTCTAGACACATGACCGGTGAGGAAAGTTATCTCACCGATTATAAGGCATATGATGGTGGAAATATTACATATGGAGGAGGTTCAAAAGGTAAAATTATTGGTATAGGTACATCGAATGTTCCCGGTTTTCCAAACTTGACAAAAGTATTACATGTTAAAGGTTTACTTGCAAATCGATTAGTATTAGTTAATTGTGTGATGATGACTTGCATGTAAAGTTTGATAAAAGTTCATGCTATGTGTTAAACAATGATGATAATTGTCTTATGATTGGTAACATCTGTTGATAATTGTTATCTAATTGATTCGAATCAAGCATGCTTTAATGTTCAAACCGATGAGAGTACACTTTGGCATCAAAAACTTGGACATGCTCATTATAGAAATATCGTCAAATTATTGAAATTTGATGCGGTTAAAGGTCTACCTAAATTACAAATTCGTGAGGTCGAATGTGTGTGGATCTGCGCCAAAGTGGTAAACAAGTCAAAATGTCACATGAAATGTTAACACAATCGTTCTACAAAACATTGCTTTGAATTTTTGCATATGGATTTAATGGGACCAATGGAGACTGAAAGCATTGGTGGTAAAAGATATTTTTTTGTCATTGTAGATGATTATTCAAGGTTTACATGGATCGAATTTCTTAAGGAAAAATCAGATGCTTTTGGGGTATTCAAAATTCTCTATAAACGGTTTAAAAATGTTTATGACACTAAGGTAAAAAGAATAAGGTCCGATCATGGTAGGGAGTTTGAGAACAGCTTATTCACTAATTTTTGTGAAGACAAAGGTATAATTCAAGAGTTTTCTTCTCCTAAAACACCTCAACAAAATGGTGTAGCCGAAAGGAAAAATAGAACACTACAAGAGATGGCTAGAGTAATGCTTTTATCCAAGAAACTTTCAAAAGGTTTTGGGGTTTGAAGCTTTGAATACCGCTTGTCATATATCCAATAGAGTTTATTTAAGACCTAATTCTACTAAAACACCTTATGAATTTTTAATAACAAAAAGCCTAATCTAAAATACTTTCATGTCTTTGGTTGTGTTTGCTACATTCTCGAATGATAGAGACCAGCTACACAAATTTGATTCAAAAAGTGACAAGGGTTTCTTTCTTGGTTATGCTAGAAACAAGAGCTTTTAGGATATACAATCTTAGGTAATCTTGTTCAAGAGTCTATGAATGTTGTTTTTATGATAATGCAAGTCTTGCAGATAATGTCATTGAAGAAGATGTAATCGATCTTATTGAGCAGATGCAAAGTTACGATATTTCGAATCGATTGAGAATGTTGCTACAAATGTGCCTACATCCAAGCAACATCACCTCAATATCCGAGAAATTAGTAGAACTATGCCTTATCCTCGCTATGCACTCATCTTCCGTAATTCTCAAAAATCATCCACAACAACAAATCATAGGTAAACCACAATCGTGTGTACAAACAAGGAGAAAATTGAGTTTTGATGCAAGACATGAGGTAAGATCTATTTGTATGACATCTATGTGCAACAAGGTGAACTTTGAATGTTTTCATTCTCTCAATGAACCTAAAAATGTTGATGAAGCAATGAAAGATGAAAATTGGATTAATGCAATGCATGAGGAGTTAAATCAATTTGAAAGGAATGATGTTTGGATATTTGTGCCTAGGCCGATAATGTGAATGTAATCGGTACAAAATGGATCTTCAAAAATAAAACCGATGAATCTGTAATGTTGTAATAAACAAAGCTAGATTAGTTGCTCAAGACTATACACAAGTAGAAGGAATTGATTTTGATGAGACTTTTGCGTACTGTTGCTAGAATTGAATCCATAAGGTTATTATTTGCTATTGCTTGTTACATTGATATAAAATTGCATCAAATGGATGTCAAGGCCGCATTTCTAAATGGAATTCTTATGGAAGAAGCATATGTAGAACAACCTAAGGGATTTGAGAATCATGAATTTCCTGATCATATTTATAAACTTAAGAAAGCTTTATACGATTTGAAGCAAGCACCTAGGGCATGGTATGGTAGATTAACCGATTTTCTTGTTGAATTCGGTTTTTATAGAGGTGAAGCCGATAGGACCTTGTTTATTAAACATTCTAGATATGATATCATGATTGCTCAAATATATGTTGATGACATTGTGTTTGGTTCTACATGCGAGAAAATGCTTGAATTATTTGTACATGAAATGACCACTACCTTTGAAATGTCGATGGTTGGAGACTTGAATGACTTTTTAGGTCATCAAATTAAACAATGCAAGGATGGTATTTTCTTTTGTCAAAGTAAATAAGCCAAAAATCTTGTGAAAAGGTTTGGTTTAGACAATGCTAAACACATGAAGACACCTATGGGATCGACACAAAAATTGTGTAAAGACAGGTGTTGGCACAAATGTTGACCCAAACACCTTTGTATAGGTCGATGATTGGTAGTCTTTTGTATCCGACTTCTAGTAGGCCAGACATCATGTTTAGTGTTTGTTTATGTGCTCGTTATCAAGCTGATCCTAAAGAATCTCACATGAATTCGGTTAAGAGGATAATTAGATATGTGGCGGGCACATGCGATTATGGAATATGGTATAGCAAAGACACTAATTGTTCTTTGATTGGCTATAGTGATGCAGATTGGGCGGTGATGATGATAGGAAAAGTACAAGTGGAGGATGTTTCTACATGAGTAACAATCTTGTTTCTTGGCATAGCCGAAAACAAAATTGTGTCTCCCTATCTACGGCTGAATCCGAATACATAGCCACGGGAAATTGTTGTACTCAACTTCTTTGGCTTAAGAAGATATTCGATGATTACGGTTTGGAGAGCAATACCCTTACCGTTTATTGTGATAATACAAGTGCAATTAATATATCTAAGAACCCCGTGCAACATTCGTTAACTAAGCATATAATTATTAGACACCACTTTATTAGGGACCTTGTAGAAAAAAAGTTGTAAAGTTGGAATACATTTCTACCGAAAAGCAAATTGCGTACATTTTTACTAAAGCCCTTGATAATGAGAGGTTTTCGTCTCTTAGAAAATCTCTAGGTTTATGCACTAATTAGACCTATATTTGATGTGTGTTGTGACATATGTGCCAACATTTGTAACAACACTAGAACAATTTATTTAAATTGGTCTAAGTATTGTAATATTTAGTATTTTTGAACTCTCTTGTGTAAATAGTATTAGAATCATGGATTAATATAAATTGTCCCGGACACACTTCTCTCAAATGCAATTAAATAAACTCACAATTAGATGTTATGTCACCGAGTAACTATGGGGCACGGAGTTGACTACTACGATGTTTTCTTTTCAAAAGGTGACTTGAATGCATCAATATATTCACAATCCATTGAGTAATTATGGGACACGGAGTCGACAACTACGATGATCTCTTCCGGAAAAATGGATCAATTTGAATAAGTGGGAAAAGCAAAATATAGTGCAACACAAATGAATTTATTTCATGTAAAAACTGTGTTGAGGAGTGTGTGTGCCGACATTCCGTGGAATAACATTCTCGGTTCTCATATGTATATTTACCTCTACGAGTTTGAAAATTTCCGAATATTATTTTATGAGGATTTATTTATTGTAAATTGTTCCCAAGAATATTATATAGTCTAATTTAATTAATTATGCAGTTATTTTATCTAGAATTAAGCGGTTTTTAGCATGTCTTTAAAATAAACTTCCAACATTCGGTAATGCCCTATTTCTTAGGGATGTGATTAAATCTTATCTTTTAACCCCGATGTGTTCACAACTTCTATAATATTTCTCTTCCCTATTTAAGGTCCTTAATACTAGGTGTGTTCCCTACTTTATATCAAAGTTTCGAATTTAAGCACAAGTGTTTGAAAGGTATTATTGATTATACTTTGTGGTATTAGTTTTTTCCTCGCCTATTTACATTCAAATTTATTATTTTATTAATTTAATTTGAATAGTGTTTCTGAGTTATTAATATGGCTGATCGAAAAGACCTCTCACCTTCACAATCTAAACACTCAACCTCTCCAAAGATCATCCTCTACCACGAGAAACCTTCGACTTCTAGCTTCAATGGCCGTCGACAATGTGTCCGAAAATGTTGGCACATCACGCCCAACATCACCCTCTTCTATTAGGGTTGGCTCTATCAATGTTCCTCTCCCACCTACTGAAATTCCTTCGAAATCCCCGATATTCAATCCACCGAAACTCCGATTTTGGGCGTAACGCCACAAAATCCGATTAGCGGCGAAGCTAGCGAAGCCCCGTTCTCGAAACATACCCAATGATGGTTGAGCTAGTCAAGGAGTCACTTACGATCAAATCATCTATGCATTCAAAACCCTCACTAAGGCAGACGATTTACCCTATTGTTAAGGGTAGGCGATGTGGAGATCGACTTCCAACAATATAAACACCTAGTGTTTACACCGCCACAATCACCACAAGATGCTCCAATAGATGACCCACAATCGATTCAACCGACACCGGTGAGCTCACCGCTCGCTTTGAAACTGCTCGACAAAAGGCATCGAGCTCTAGGGGACGTGGTGAAACGCGTCGTTCTTACCGAACTATGGGTAAAAGGGTCGATTACTCGGAGAAAGGGAAGAAGCGTAAACACGATGATGGTGTTGCCTCAAAGCCAATACAAGTCTTTGATTCGACTCATCCGGAGAAGAAATGAGGGAAGCAAGCCTGAAAAGGAGACCAGCGGTCAAGCCTCTGCTCCGGTGCTCGGCCCGAGGGGGAGTACCGAGGATTTTGAAATGAATCAAACATTGGCGGAAATGGCAGCTCGTTTGGAAAGGAGGAGCAAAAAGCACAATGAACCGCAGGATGTGCCGAAGGATGTTGGCACACCAATGGACACATCATCCTCTCGATTCTGAGTCCTCTTCATCGGGAAGCTAGTAAGGCAAAATCGATGAGGTACATACCGATTTCTCTCGCATATGTCTTCATCTCGATTGATGATAGTTATCATGGTGTTGATAGTGATAAATTTAGGACTTTGAGAACTCGAGTGATAGTTAGGGAAAGAATAATTAAGATGGATGATTTTGTCTCTATGAATCTTGTTGGATATTTGAGCAGATCTTTGATGCATTCCCTCCAGTTTGCTACACCTTACTTAATTGATTGGATATATGAATTTTATGCTAATCTGAAAGTAAGAGTTTCGAAGTTAATTCTAGGCACTATGGGAAAGTGAAATTTAGGGGCAAGGTTATAGAGGTGACTCCCTATAATTAATTCTCGTCTTAAGAACTAGTGATGATGAGGATCCACAAGTGGATAATTTAGATGAAGTGATCAGTATAATTCTTGGAGGAAGGATTACCGTTTGGAAATATAGGATGAATTCGTCGTTTTGACAAGTCTTTACAGTTGTTCTTTACAAGTTAATTGTTTACAATTGGCTACCTTCATCAAACACAACCACTCCGACCTCGGAGCAAGTCTGTCCTAATGTACAAGATTGGCCATTTTAGGAGGTTTAATCTTGGGAAGACTATTTTTGACAATATGATGACATATTCGGGAGAATATCAAGCAAATGGCTACTAGCTTATCCTAGCCTAATTCACATGTTGATTTTGGCTCAAGGATTTCAAAGAGAAAATAATGAAATTATCGGCTCGTTTGCACTTAGTCCTGGGATATCTCATGTTCCGAGAACTGGACCACGTGTGATTGATCCGCCCTACAGAGATCCAAATGCCCCCGAAGTTGAAGTTCCCGCCGATCAACCAGCTTGATGTGCCGAGAGATGTTGGCACACACGCTGCCAACATACCGCAATTACAGCCGCAATTCATCCGAGATCAAATTTCTATGACAAATAATTCAATTAATAATGCTAAGTGTTTGTTAAGCAACCTTGAGATGCACAAAAGGATCCGGGAAGCACTCCTTTCTACCGTCACAGGGGAGTAGGACTCGATGTTGCCGCTCAAGCCGCCGATGTTGCTGATGTTGCCGCCGAATCTGGCTGCTAGTGATGGAGATGCCGGTGTAACCGAGGAGGAGGACCAGATGCCGATATCTCTAGAGCTGGAACAAGTGCAGCTCCACGATCTTTGAAATGGGAACTGATACCCCGAGAATGCGCCGGATAATGTGCCCACAATTCCAACCAACAACGATGATGGACCCAAAGCTTAAAACATGGACGTTGATGCCGAGAAGATAGATGCAGTAGATTGGGATGATGAAGATCTCGGTGTGTTGTATGATGACTTGGATAATTGGGGACATTGATGATCCGAGCGAGGGGAGCTTTTAAGAAAGAAGAGCTTGAAGAAAGGGGGAGTTTGTGCAGTAGCATCAAGATGCAATCGTTATACTAAACAACAAATCCTCTCCTAATCTTCATTTATAAGTTTTATCTGTTTTTGTAAAGACTCAATTTATTTTCTGTTTTTATGTTTATGTCTTTTTCGAACTTATCTTATATTATGTTAGGTTTGTTTTTGAACTTAATATTAGTTTGATATTAAGTTAAGTTTGTTTTGGTTAAGTCCTTGATACTATGCTCCGATTTTATTTTTAATTAAGTCTAGTATTTGTTAATGTTCGTATATTGTGTTATATGTTCTTATGTCTTGTTGCTTTGATTTATGTTTGTTAGTTTATTTGTTATTGTTTATATGTTAGCTCTGATTTTGTTTTTATTATGTGTTAAGTTTTAGTTATGTTCGTAATATATGTTTTAGTAATGTTTTATGTTTAAGTGTTATTCGTTTTTGGCTAAGTAATGAGATGTCATTTACTTGATGTTTATTTACTTATCTCTATTGTGTACACATTCTGTACAATGATACAACATCAGTGTGTTCTAGTAGAAAGGCCGAATTGGGGGAGATTGTTGATGTTAGTGACTAGTGTTACTCGTAATGTGTCAACATTCTCGGTCACAATATCGAATTCATCCTTCCACTTCCACTAACCCTTAACCCACATTTTGTCTTGGTCAATGTCTTGTTTTCTTTCGAATGAAGACTTACGGCGATAGCTATCAAGTCATGCGTTTGAAAAGGCAAGAAAAGTGAAGTTATAAAGATCATGGGGAAGTTACATGGAAGTTACCTATTTTCAAGGGAGATGTGGAAGTTATCTTCAAGCATTAAGAGTCCAGATTTATCTATATATACACGGCTGCTATGAAGATTAAAACTTGAAGTTGAGGGAAACACAATCTAGCATAGTCTATTGGCATAGATTATAGAATTTATTGTACGTTTCATACTCGATACTTCCGTTGGTGAATGTTTCGACATTTCACTCAACATTAGGGTCTTTATATGTATTAGTGATAGGTTAGATTGATCATTGTCTAGTCATTATATACATAGATCCATTCACGGTGTGGCTTATGTTTTCACCGATTGTATCACTTAACAATTACTAGTGATAATACGCCGTTTGGCAAGATAGACTTATTTATAGTCTATACAAAATTTTGATATCCATCTTGCAAAGTGTTTAAGACTTCCATTGTGTATTTATGTTCTTTTATTTTAGTGAGTTGTTCTCGATTGTGCCAACATTCGTGACAACATTCTCGCAAAACACTTACGCACACCTTCAATAATAAAATAAAAGTTATTAATTTTCATCCCAAAATTATAATTCGGAGAAATATAGCATGACTTATTAGAGTTAAATAGCCAATCAAAATTTATTGGCTCATGAAATTGCCCATCAACATGTGATGTGGGCCCAATTTCATCCAAATCAAGAGTGCATCTAATGTGGGTATTCAATTGTAATGGGCCAATGAGAGGAACTAGGGCAACAAGCACATTTTTCCTTCCTTCTCCACAATGGGAAACGAAGGGGATTTATCGGTGTCGTACTCTTGCACAAATTTATCACCATCGTGATTTCCACGAGAATCATCACCGAAAATCGGATCGTCAACGGATCACCTATCCACGGAGCAGACCTCATCGGGTTGGATTTACCCCGGGTCACGATGCGGGAAGCCTAACAATATGTGTAGATTCTGTTGATTCAAATGAATACCTAATAAACACCTTCTCAATCTCCGTTGATTCTTACAATCCGGAAGCCTTTAAAAACTAATTTGAATGACTTTTCGTATATTAAAATACATAATATTTAGCAAAATGAATAGATAAGGCTTAAATGCAGACTTTTATTTTCATCTCCATCATTCTTTCCCTCTTCGTAACGATTTGCCCTCGAATCGGCATGGACTTCATCTCTAGTAAAATTAATTAATGCCTCATTAAGCTTGACTCCAAAAATATCTGCATAGATCGACTTTTGCCAATATTTTGAGACGATAAATAAATGAGGGTCTCAAAGAAAGGTAAAAATATCTATCACTAATGATGACAAAATAATATTTATTAAATGTAGGACCAAAATAACTTGGCCCATGTGATTCAAATGGCCATTTAAAACCATGGAGCGTAACCCAATCAAATGGCTCTTCATGGAGCTTTAGCCCAATATGCCCAACATGATTATTGGGCCTCAAATTACTTTCTATGTTACGGTTCATATAGCAAATTAGGGCAGCAGACCCATGCTTCTTTTCTTCACAGCAGCATAACCGGAAGAGATGTGTAGGCAAGCGGGAAGTCTCCTCGGCGAGAAAATGGCCACATCCAATGGCTGCCGCCGCAATGGTGCGGATAACGTTAGGTAGCATCGCTAGGCGGATAGCAACGCCGGGTTGCGCCACGGGGTGGATGGCGGTGTGTCGGCGATGATGATGCACCACGAGACAACGGTGTGGGGTCGGTTGATGGCGCTAGGCAGATTGTGCTTTGGATGGTGTCTCTAGTAAGACGATGACCTTGGGTGACGGCGGGGGCTGTTGCAGTGGCACCGATCGCCGGGCAGTTGATCGGTGGCCGGCGACGCCCACTCGAGTATCTGCTCCTATGATATGTTGTCAAAAATAGAGATGGTGGTGTCAAGATTGACAACAAAAAAGGTTATCACGTTGGTGGTAGGTCAAAAATCCCGTTGATGGTTGCCTCCATTTGAGACCATTCATCTCGCCATCATTGATAAATCGAACCGCTTTCAACTCGATACCAACCGATGCAACAAGCGTAAACAATATAAATATGAAACTCCATTGATTCTATGAATACCAAAATATATGAGATAAAGAGACAAATATGTAAAACCTCAATATTTTAATTTATCAATCAACTTCGGTCTAACTAATACAAACAGCTTAATGAGGTTTAAATAATGATCAAGATCTTAATCCTAATTAATTAAAATCCACTCAAACAATTAAGTAAATAGAGTTTCCAAGTGATTAACTCTTTGATTTCCACATTAGATTTTGTTGACTGTCTCTTCGATCTTATCTCCATCATTGTTACTATTGTGGAAAAAAGCTGTGTTGGAATCACCCGCCTTGAGCCACTGTTTTTTCGCTCTCTGTTGCCAATAAAGTTCCTCTTGAATAAGAAGTTTTTCAAGCTTCTTTTCCTTGCCAAATAAAGCTTCCTCCTCCCTTGTATTGCTTTCTTTATCTTGTAGCTCCTCTATCTCTTTCATAATTTTTTGGATCTTTTTCTTTGAATTGCCAACTTCTGAGGCAGCCCACACTTGCAGACGGTTGTTGCATTTCCTAAGCTTCATGGGGAGATCATTTGAATTACCAGCTTGTTCCCAACAATTTTTGCTTCTTCAGTGAAATTATCTTCAAGCAGCCATTTGTTCTCAAAGATAAACTATTTATTTTTAACACCTTTTGGACCCATTTGGAATGATTAAGCATTATTTTGATTGCCCTATGATCAGAGCCATAGAAATCACAATTAACCGCAAAAGCCTTTGGGAATTTGTCTAACAAAAACTGATTAGCCAGAAATCTATCCAGTTTTTCCTTCACATTATTAACTCATTTTCGTTTATTCGACCATGTAAACTTAGGTCCCGATGTAGTAACATTATTAACTCTGATTGATTTGCAATAATTGTAAAAGTTGCCAAGGTCAGGTTTTCTTCTATTACCACCCCTTTTCTCAGACTCATATAATATTTCATTGAAATCTCCCCAAGTAGCCATTTTTCAGATTGATCCAATCTAAGCCTATACAGTTTAAAAGAAGTTCCCAAAAGGCAGGTTTTTTCTCCGGGATCGGCAGAGCATAGCACCCCGTAAATCTCCATCGGATATTTTCCCACACAATAGTAATATCAATATGATTAACAGAATACGAACGCAAAGATAAATCCACATTTTCATTCCAAAATAGTAGCAATCCACCCCTAGACCCTTTAGCATCTACTCCAAATACCGAATGAAAATGCAGCAAAGATAACCAGTTTTGAGCAACCTTACAAGATATCTTAGATTCAGAGATAAATAATATCAGGGGTTTAAGGTCAGCCACAAGCTGTTGCAAAAAGAGGAATGCGCGCCTACCCCCTAAACCACGCGCATTCCATACCACGGTACTCATAGGGCTCGGCGGAGCTGACGGCCGTCAGGCTCCGCCTTATCCTCAGTAGTTTCTGTGGCCTTCAAGTTGCACTGCTCTTCCTCCCCTGTGGACATTTCTTGAGTTCCCTGGATGATTACTCATTCCATTCCCCTAAGCTCACAATAGGTGGAAACTCCTTGCTCCTCCACTGTACTCTTCCTCAATCGCTTGGCTGTTGTCATTCCCTCTTATCTTTCCTCAGTTCCCCTTTTGAGCCAAGCCTCCTGTCGAGCTACCTTGTGCCCCGTTGCTATCACCTTCGAGGCTTCGACTTGCCCTTGGCCGACCCTGCATTTTTCCTAGTTTTCTTACCTCTTGCTCCCAACACAGTCTCCTTGCCTTTGATCAGTGGTTGGTCGCTAGTCATATTTGCCTTTCCAGGTTGATCCACTTCGATTGTGAAGGTTTGCTCTGCATTAAATTGTTGCATATCACTGAAGAAAGTATTAGTGCCCGCATCCCCAGTTAAGAAAGATGAATTCCATATATATTAGCATTATTCCACTCCCTGTTTGAATTGATTTGAAAGAATGGCTCCTGGATGGACGGAAACTGGTTTGCCATACTCATTCCCATAGAGGTCACCATATTCATAGAATTCCCAAGTTCCGCACTCATAAAGTTGCTAATATCCATATAATCCTTGGGCCATATGTACAAGTCCCCCAGACATTCTTGAGTTGCCTCCCCCATCTTCCCTCGGTCCCTCCATTTCTTAGTGCATCTCCTAAACTTGGAAAGGGTTTGGTTCCACCTGCATCACTTGCAAAGCAAACTCCTCCCCTTCATCATCATCTTCCCTTTCACTGGCTCCCATAGATGTTCCACCTAGTCTTTCTTTTACTTCTTAAACCCTTGCGCAGCTCCTCGATCAATGCATTCTTTAACCCATCAGCTCTTAACCATGGTGGATACTGCTTCTTCTCCCAGAGGCCAGCATACTCATCAGAGAAGAGATTAGGGCAGTCCTTGTCAATATGATCAAGTCTCCCACATATGAAACAGAAATCCCCAAGTTTTTCATAACGAAACACCACATATCACCATTAAAGTCCAGCACAGTGCCCCTAATCAGTGGCTTAGGGACGTTAAGAAGAATACGCACCCTCAGACACCTCCCCAAGCTAAAGTATTAGATGCGCAATCCACTTCTAAAACTCTACCAATTTTATTTCCTAATAATTCGCCAACATACCTAGTTTGAAGCTGTAATTAAAGGCCGTGAATTTGCACCCAAAAAGGAACTTCATTAAGTACTAGATCCGATATCCTCTCGTTGCCTAGTGCCTTCTTGAAAATCATCAGTGAATTGCTAAATTATCACGGTTGACGAGCTAAGATTTTGTTGCAATCAACTGCGTTCTCGAAGCCTGCCACGTAGATACCATCCCCCACTGCAAGGATATTCGCCGGCACCGATGGTCTCCAGATCGCGTTGAGCGCCGCCTCTAGATCCTTCACACCTATAGATATCCAAACACACTTTCAATTTCATAACATGGGTAGGATTAATAGTACACTTTTGTCTTATCTGCAAATACACTCTCGTCTTATATAGTCTCTTGTGTGAATTCATTTATACGGATTTTATATTCATACAAATTTACACAAGTATCCAAATTTATGTAAAAATTTAAAAGCCCTTAAGTATATTTAAGTAGTGAAGTATAATTTCACAATGTCCTTTTTTTAAAAACATTTTTTTATCAATTCGTAAGTAAATTCAACTTTATTAAAACGTCACTTTATTAAATGCGTAGACTTAATAAAAGACGTTTTCACAGAATGTTGATAATTTTTTAAATAAAAGTTGATAATTTACGTTTCAAAAAAAAAAAAAAAAAAAAGTTTATAATCTAAGTACTTAAACGCTTCATGCTTGTGGAAAAAAGATAAAAAGAAAAGGAACAAAAGTAAAATCAATTGCAAGATTTTAATTTATTAAATATATAATTAAATAAATAATTATAGACTCTTTTGTCATCACATATGAGACATATTTAAATCGGGTAAATTGCATTTTTTAGTCTCAAAAGAATGGGTGGTCCGTAAATTAACAGATATTTTTTCGATATATTCGGTCTCAAGAGAATTGCAATTTTGTTCCCAAAAAAATAATAAATTGCAGCTTTTGGTCCCAAAAGATTGAGATAAAATTACAGCTTAATTTGGTCCCGAAAATTAACAAATGAGACCATATTTGCAAAAAAAAAAAAAAAAAAAAATTACTTTCACACATAGGTATCAAAAGTATTTCGAACTCATTCTATTAGGATCAAAACTACAATTTATTATATTTAAATTAATCAGTTATAGTCAAAATAAAATTAAAATCAGGCTACTCCATACGTGAACGAGTAAGATTAAGATTTGTCTGTTTGACAGTGCATCGCCTCACAAGATTTTCCATAAATAAATCGACATTTAAAGTTGCATAAATATAAGGATAAATAAAGAGTTATTACATCACAATATAAACGTTTTTAGTTGGCAAATATGAATCATAACTTTATACAAAAACTCTCAAAGCACTTACAAAATAATTTCAAATTTTAAAAATAAAAAAATCAACTATTTATCAAATTGGTCGTTTTGAAAAAAATTATATGTTTATCAAAATTCAATAAATGCTTAGCGCAATCATACTAACTATGAATGACTTGTATATTTATTAGCATTAATTCAAAACAATGGCACCAACCAGATCTACTAATAACATAAAAACATATAAAGGAAATACATCTAAAATCACATCTCATATTGAAACATTATCTTGCTCTTACAAAAGAAAGTAAGTTGTACACAAAGCTGCATATTTTTGAAATATTTATATTCTATCTCCATTAGAGATCTTCATTTTGGATCTCACACAGGTTTTTACTTTCTCAATTGTAGATTTATATATTTTCTTTTTAAGTATTTAGTGTAAGTCTCTCATGTGTTATGCTTTTTTTTTTTTTTTTTTTTGTAATGAGTGACATAGAAAATAAATATCTATTTTGAGAGATTAGTTAATTACTTGATTTATTTAGAAACCATGGAAGCTTAAGAACCTTCAGAACTCGAGTTTTCTTGGTTCTTCATAGATTGTTTCTTCACTTAGGTTAGAAAATAATTAGATAGTATGTAATCATACTTCTTTTGATTAAGATTATATTTTATGTGCATTTTACTTGTTTAATTAAAAAGTATTAGTTGTTTTACTCAAAGATATTAGTTGTAAACCAATTTTACGGTGAATTGATTCACACAAGATCAACACATGACCTTATTGTTATAGATCTATTAGAAATTTTATTTTTATGATTTTATTTTAGGACCTGTATACATGATTAATTAAGGGGTACTTTTTAGGTTTAGACTTAATTTTTCATATAAAGAGCAGAAGTATAAATTAGTTGTTTTCAATTTTATATTAAATTTATATTTCTATATATGAATATATTTTAATTTCTATGCTTACAGGAAACATTAATCTTTACTGGAGACAATGGACAACAACAAAGGAAAATCGAAAGCCAATCAAGACTCAGATGATGAAATCAGCCTTGACCTAAGACTGGGACAATCACCAGTCGAAGTACAAAATTTGGGTGATGCAGGGAGACAATAATGGTGGTATACATTCTTTTTCTAGCATGGAATACAACCTGGTAATTTTTTAGATTTAATTTTTTGAAATATATTTTATGTTTAATATTGTTTATATTTTATTTTACAAGTCGTAAATTTATTTTGAACCAGAGTAAAAAAATATATATATTCCGTTAAGAAAAATTTATAGCAGGTATTGAACGGATTTGGATCCCCTCCTGTAACAAGATCCATCTCCGATATTGAACATGTTTTATAGGTTGCATTTAAATGAATAAGATAAAATAGTAATATTGCATGAAGAATTGATATAACCAAATCAAGAACATTATAAAGAACATACAAAATATAGTTGACGTTTTATAAAAGACATGTGAATACGACAAAATTTGTATCTGTATGACTGTATCGTACTTTCAGTTGCCGTTATGAAATTTGTGTTTTTCTATATTTGAAAGTTCGGGAAAAACATGTCATCCGTATGGTGTTCGCTACATTTATTTTATAAAACTTTAATTTTATCTTGAATACGAATACAACAATTAATATTTAATGCTTCGTGGATACGGTATCATCTTGAACGTTGAATACAAGTTTAGCATATACATTACTTTGGGCTCATTTGGTTTCCTTTATTGGATAATACATTTAACTATAATACCTATATTTGTAATAACAGCTTTATTTATCAATATTTTATTTGGTTTCAAAACTTGAGTTAAATAAGTAGTGATTAGCTATCAATATTATGTTTGGTACCAAGTATTATAATTAGTATTAATTTATTTTAGACTAATTTGTCCTTATAAATAAAAATAATAATAAACACATCTTGATGAAAGTGAAGGGTGTTTTTGGTATTTTAAAATTTAATAGATGTTGGAGAAATATAAGTATTACAAATATCATATGAAACTTGGAATCTATAATACCATGTATTAGGTATTATTTGAACGGGCCCATTTTTAATAACTAATTTGGAAGTATACTATAACAAACCAAACAGTGATAAAGTTGTATTAGGGATCAATACACCCCTAATAAAGGAAACCAAACGAGACATAAATGTATCAAGAATACGATAAATTTGTACTTATTATACCGTACTTTAGCTGTCGATGTATGATTTGCGTTTTTGGTATTTAATAGTTAGTAATTATTTCATGATATTAGTCCAATTTATACATTAAGCAATAAATCATGTTGTCATAAATATTGATAATTAATATTTTTTTCTTTGACTAGGGCAACTACTCCTTGTTTGGTGGACAAGGTATGAACCCCAATGTAGGTTTCACCAATCCATCCTTAATCTATTGGCCAAATGAACTATATCAGAGTGGTCTTGCTTTGCAAAATCATACTCGCAAGAGACATAATGCAAATAATGGTAAAGTCTGCAGATCATGTGGGTCTGGAAATACTCCCCTTTGGAGGAAGGGTCCTGATGGTCCACAGGTTAGCATTTCCTTAATTGGATCCTCTCGTGTAACAGGAGGGTTCGATTACGCTCGACCGTTGAATCATACACACTGCGGTATATGTGTATGATTCAATAGTTGGGAAAGTAACTGAACCCTTCGTTATAGGAGGGATTCATCTCCGTCATCCATAATTTACTCATACTTTGAACATTTATATACTTTTGTCATAGTTTGAACGTTAACAAGATGACTCGATTATCCTTCAACCGTTGGATCACACATATCCACACATACACATATATGTATGGATGTGTGTGATCCAGTGGTTGAGATATTAAGTAGACCTCCCGTGGTTTGAACCGTATATATATTTGTCATAATTTTAACGGTAATTTACTCATAATTTACGTAAAGATATTTTATTTAATATTTAATTTATGTTTAAGTGGTTATCTATAAATACATGAAATTTAAATAGGACAACATTAATATTCATTATTAGGTGTGACTTTTGTTGTTTTTAACTTAAGACCATTGTCACTTGTTCATTTAAAGAATTGTGGTTAATTGAATCATTAAAGTCTCTTTCATAATTGTTTTAGGGTTGTTAATTTCTTATTAAATAAATATAAAATGATTGTTTCTTTAATGTCTCCATTGTTACACTTCCTTACTTAAAAACTTTATTTGAATTATATTTATGTATACTAATTTAATTTTAAAAATTGTGTTTTGTAGACTTTATGTAATGCTTGTGGACTGCGCCACATCCGAAATGCAAAAAAAGGTGGGGAGTGAAGAAATTATGTGATTTTTTTTTTTTTTTGAAGGATATGGAGATGATTGTGCTCTAAATTTCCAATTTGAATTCTTATTTGACAATTTGTTATTTCAAGTTAAATTTATCATAATCTTTTGTTTCTTGACTTGGTTAAGTATTCTATCGATGTGCTATAAATTCAACTGAGGGATCCATCAATTTTTGAGTAATATTTTCATACAAAATGTTTATAGTTATTTTTCATGATTTGCTATTTGGTCCAAATTCCAACTAATTTAGGAGATCAATTTCACCGCATAGAAAAAATCCTTTTATTAAGCGAGGTAGCTTTGTTTGGAATTATGAAGGGTACTATACCTAAGGGTGGGAATAGGCCGTGCTATCCGACAGGGTCTACGGCTTGGCCTACTAAAGTCTGGCTCGACTCGGTTCGTTTAGTAAATAGGCCAAACTCGTGTCTTTTAAGAAGTCTATTTAATTAAATAGACCAGACTTAAGCTTTCTCGTAGATCTTTTAGGACTAATGATCGGCCTATTTAACTATATATATAATGATATAATATATTATATTTATATTTGTATGTATAATAATATATATGTAATATATGGTATATAATATATATTATAATAATATATATATATATATATAATATGGTATATAATATATATTATATATTATATTAAATAACATAATTACATTACGATACGAAAAGAGCATATATGAGAAATATATTATAATAATATATAGGACCAGATTACAAATGGGTTAAAAAAATCAAATTTGCAAATAGGTTCAAAAATATTTGCACAACAACACAAGATAAATTTGCATGAAGCACAAAAATATTTGCACAATGAACATATTTGCAATTTTGAGTTACTTTGTGAACCTATTTGTAATAATTCATAATATATATATATATATATATATATATTAATATATATATATATATATTATATATTATATTAGATAACATAATAATATTAAGATACGAAAAGAACATATATGAGAAATTAGATAATATTGAAATTCTAATACTAAATCTAAATAAAAATGAATTGTGATTTGTGAATATGTGATTTAGTTGATAATTCTTGGTATGTTAATTTTATTCGTATTTTGAGTTTTATAGTGTTTACGGTGTAATGTAACAATTATGATTATTTAAAATTTGATGAAGAATAGAAAGGTTGCGGCAATAGGCCTTTAAAAGACTTTCATGTCGACCTATTTACTAAAGAGGTTAGGCCGAGTTTAATAAAAAGTCTATCATAGATAATAGTCATCTCAAGCCTAAAAATTATATGGCCTAGGTTATCTCGCACACACTTTTTGTTTAGTGCACACACCAATTTTTTTAAAAAATCTTACTAACATATAAAAATACAATATTACCCTTTATAATTTAAGTAAATTTTATACATATAAACTCTAATTTATACACCCACCAACTACCGATACCGAGTCAATACCAAGAATTATTTTTAAAAAATCGAAAAATAAAACCAAAAATTAGATATATTCGAAATTTATATATATATTTGATTTTTTCTCGAAATATACATATCTCGGAAATATTTTTGAAAAATTAAAAATATTTAAAAAAGATTTAAAATCGAAATCGATTTTTTTTTGAAAAATACATCAATTTTCAGGAAAAATTTTCGAAAACTTAAATGTTTTTCATAAAACCATATTCGAAAATTTTATTTTCTTAATTTTTTTCTTACAACATCAACAAAAAAAGGATAAAATTAAAAAAAAAAATGAAGGAAAGGGAGAATGGAGGCTAAGAAAAGAAGGGGAAAAAAAAGAGTAAGATAGCAAACCTGAAAACGGATCGCCGGCGTGGGGGTGGGAGGGACGGGGCGGCTGGGGCGTTGAAGGCAGGAAGAATGGAGGGGAGGAGGAGGGGAGGAGAGGGGAGGGGGAAGGAAGGGAGAGGGTAGGCAGGGGGAGAGGATAGGGGCGTTGAAGGCGGGAAGAATGGAGGGAGGGGAGGGAGGGAGAGGGTAGGCAGGGGGAGAGGATAGGGGAGGGGGAGAAAAAAATAGGAAGGGAATAGGGAGGGGGAGGCGAGGGCATGGATGGTGAAAAAAACCTAAAAAGTCATAAGATCACGAGACGGTCTAGAGGTCGGAGCCCTTACTAAAAATCTTGTTAGGGTAAAACACTTCTTAGGAAAATCCCTAATCAAGAAAAAGAGAAAACTACTATAAGAAAATAAAAAAAAATGAAAATATTCCTTCTCTGTCAAGTGTAGAATGAACTCCGAATGTCCTCCCACCGTATAAAATTACCTTTCGGAGATTGCATCCACCACCGTGTTCCCTTCCCTATAAATGTGGTTCGCCATGAAATCAATGGACTTAATTTTTTTGTCATCCAAGCCCAAAAACTCTATATTTCCATGGAATCATCATGCCCGGATCATCAAGCCCAAAAAGAGACACCACATATACCACATATGTAGAATCCGACTTGAGAATTATCTTTGACCAACCCTTCATTATTGCGGTTATTACCCCCTTCATAGCCGCTAATATTTCCACCTCAAAAGCTTGTCCTTTGCCCATTTTACGCATGAAGACGGTTATATACATATATATACATGAAGATACACGATTTTCGTAATGGGCTTTTGGGGGTTTGAGAGGTTTTTGATCAAGAGGGAGAGAAGAAGATCAAGAACACACACACATAGCTAGGGTTTCGATTTCTTTTGCAATTTAGACGATCAACGGTTGTTTTCTTTATGATTGGACGCCAATTAGGTGATATTCTTCCTTTAATTTCAGTTTTCTTGATTCAATTTCTTGTTATGATATTCGATTATTCAATTAATTTCATGGATTCAATTTCTTTAATTATGATCAACTAAATTCCTAGTGCTAGGGTGTTTTGATGCATATTGGTGATTGATCTTGTGAGGAATTCTTATGGGTGATTTTGATTGTTGATTAATTGATTGGATTGATGAGGTTTGATTGATCTATTTGTCTAATTAATTTCTAATTCCATGCATAGTTGTTTAATTATCGCAAGGAGACTTGGGTATTTAGATAACTCATTTGGGTGAGGGAATTAATTGGGTAATTAGAGTTAATATTGAGTTAACGCAAGGAGACTTGGTTAATTCCATTAGAAATACACCAACTCCACACTAATTGCTTAGATTAGTAGTCGGGTGATTAGTAAAGAGACCATAGGTAAGATGTCTTAGTATCGAAGGGAGACACGCTAGGGGAACCTATTGACTCGTGCTCTGGCCCCGGGAGGAAAGGGCGACTTAGTCCTCTCAAACTTTCGAGCTTAAATCGTAGCGTAATTCCTAGGCTTACCAAGTACGGAATTATTGTTTGATTAAAAGTTTGCTCTTATTAATTGATTAACATGATAAATGCTCATTTGAATTCGTTATCCGATTGATACTCATTTGTTGATAAGCACCCGAGCATGTCTTTATCATTGATTGAGTTTCGTTGTTAGTAGAATTTAGTTATTTGATTAGTTAATTATTTGCATAAAATCAATCGATCCTATTATAAGACTTGTGCTACAATTGCGAAACCGAGAGAAGGGGTCATTTCAAGATTGCTCAAGTTGAAGAGAATGAGACGTTGAAGGTGCTAGCCGATGCGATTCAAAAGTTGGCTATAAAGGTGGATGGAATCGTAGAAAGTGGCATGAGAAGTGGAATGGGGGTGGAAATGAAGTTCCACCAATGGATAATCATGTGGAAGAGGTAAGCTATATGGGCAGATCATCATATCCTTATGGAAATTTTCAAGGGAATCAATTCCCTAACCAAGCCCCTCCACAAAATTACCATAATCGATATCCCAACAATCCTCAATCAAATTTCCAAAATCAAGCCTCTCATCCACATCCATATCCCTCAAACAACCCTCCATATAATCCCAACTTTCAAGGCATGAGAACTTATCATACTCAAACCCAAAAGCCGCTCTTACATTGCCTCCGGAAATGACCCGGGTGCTCGTGCTCCCAACAATGAGGGGAAACGAAGCCTTGAGGATTTGCTCACAAGTTTCATGGGTTCTCAAAATCAAAAGATGGAGAAGATGGAGAACATTGTGAGTTCTTTGGTCAATCAAGTCAAGAACCTAGAGTTCCAAATTGGTCAAGTTGCTTCTTCAAGTGGAGGAAACACTACAAGAAAAATCTTGAAAGACATCGGCTTTTAACCGTTGTCTTTCCGAAAAAAAAACGTTGTAGTAGCCAATGTTGTAAAAAGTGGGCGCTGAAAGACAACGGTTTTAAACCGTTGTCTTTCCACTTCTTTTACAACGTTCAGACGTTGTCTTTACTTCAAAAACCGTTGTAGTAGGCAACAAAATTATCTAATTCCGTTGATAGACAACGGTTTTTAACCGTTGTCTTTCCATATAATATACAATGTTTTATAACCGTTGTCTTTACTCTAAAAAGCTGTTGTGTATTCCAACATAACATCGATAGACAACGGTTGAGAACCGTTGTCTTTATAAAGAATATACAACGGTTTATAACCGTTGTCTTTACCCAAAAAAAGCAGCTTGTTTATTCCAACAAAATGTTGAAAGACAACGGTTGAAAACCGTTGTCTTTACACGTAATATACAACGATTTATAATCGTTGTATTTTACCCAAAACCGTTGTTTATCCCTAACAAAATGCCTGATAGACAACGGTTGAGAACCGTTGTTGTTATAATTGTATTACAACGTTTTGAAACCGTTGTCTTTCTATACTTAAAATCGTTGTTTGTCACACGTATATACAACGGTTTAGAACCGTTGTTGTTTCTATTTTATTACAATATTTTTACCCATTGTCTTTTTATTAAATAAGCGTTGCGTTAACTTCATTATAGACAACAATTTTGGAACGTTGTCTTTTTAAATTTTTTATTTATTTCCTAATTAAACTTATTATTAATATCAATAGCAAAATAAATAATTCAAAATAAATCCATAAACATTCAACTATCAATTCGCCAACAAAATGAAGTTTACAAAAATATTCTTCCCATTCAACTACAACCAACAATAATTTCATAAAGTTCTAAATACCACCAACAAATCATTTACAATAATTTTTAATATCATTAACAAAAAGGTTTGTAAACTATTTACCAACATCCATGCAAAAATAGACAAGCTAGCCAGATTCTTCCACCAACATTTGTGCACCATCTCTCTCAACACTATATTACAAAGAAAAAGCATAAGTAATAAATAAAATCACACACGTATTACTCTCTTAGATGGTAATAGAACAAATAAGTGTCCAAGTTTTCAGATTTCTAACCTAATGTGATGCCTTGTGATGCAACCATTGGGATATGGGGAAATGGTTTCTTCACTGCAGCTATATACGAAACTCCACCTAATACAGCTACAGGATACACCTATAGAAGCACAAAGTGGTTCAATTTTAGACCAATTTACGACAGGATAAAAATAGGTGGTAAAAGAAATAATGCAATTGTTCACCAGGAAATCATAAATTACATAAGTCTATCATGCCAGCATAGCATAGGACTTCATCCATATGAAGGTCTCTCGTAGTGTGAAAAGAAAAACAAAGGTTTACCTTGATGATCCTGGCACCAGCATCAGATGCAGATAGTATTTGCACGACATAGAAATAATCCGGTCATTTATTCTATATATTCTCCTAGTTTAAAGTTTTAAAACAGAATTGTACTTTCAAACCCAATTGAATGGATGAAAAGAAAAGAAAAGTAAAATAAACATACCTCTTGTTGGGGTCATTGCTCCGGGTATATACAGAGCCTGACCCCTGCAACATCATCTAGAATGCCCTGCAACCGTCAAATGTACCAAAAAAATAATTAATAAAGATGCCCTTGGGGCTAAAGATTATTTGAAGTCCCTCATAAGTCATGAAAGGTTCTACCGAGGACTAATAACCTATGAACATAAGATCGGCACGATGACATCAGTCAAATTCCAAAGATACCTTCACCATTGCAGGACTCATTAGAAACTTAGCTCCAAGTTTTAATGCATCTTTCGCACTTCGTCTATCTTAAACGGTTCCAACCTACAATAGCAAAAATATGAGGTGATTAAGTAAAAGTGGTGAAGTTCTTTTCTTCATATTTATTTTAAGAAAAAGGAAATCCAGACAAAATGACTCCGACAGAAGAATTTTTGGGACAACTATACTAGCAAACTGATACCAAGAGCCAGCACAACTAAGCATATCCATTATGCCTGCAAGACCCTTAACCGGCTATTTCCAAGACTGAATGAGATGAAGGAATTCATCATGTACAATTTTCAGAATTCATAATGTACAATTTTCAGCAGAATTCAATATTAATGAGAGTTTTATGAATGCACGAACCCTCTTAACAGGGTTTCCAAGTATGAACGTTACGTAAAATATTTAGTAGCATTCATAATAGATTTTGAGAGTTTCCATTTTATTTTTCTACAAACTAATGATTTCTTTTAGCCATCCCCAAAAAAGAAAAAACACACATAACTAAAAAGAAAACAGAACTCAATCCAAGAATGACAGACAATCAATGCATACACAGCCAAGTACTTACTCCAATTGAGGCTGAAGGATATTCTTGGACCAAACATTGTAAAGCCTGTTAGAAAAATAAGAAAATCACGTAGGCTGCTAATTTTCTGAGGACCAATATGTAAAGAAATGTAGGGGAATATAAATTTACATTCAACCTCAAAAACACCAGGGGTGAACATTGTGATTTCCAACTGCAAATTCAAAAATCATGAAATTTGATCAGAGCACACAAGTTGGTGAAACAATTCCCAGGAGACAAGAAAGTCCTAGATCTAAAACCACCCAAGTTTCATCATCAAGAAATCGAATACACCATTAACAAAACTGTGAACATTCATCAATGGATCCAGCATAAAATAAAAATAAATTAAACAGAAACATTGGTATACGATATATAAGAGAGAGAGACAGAGAGAGAGAGAGAGAGAGAGAGAGAGAGAGAGAGAGAGAGAGAGAGATCAAAACCTCAAGCGCAGAGATATGTTTTTATAAAAATCTACAGCAGGAGTTGAGCCCTCATCACGCAGCTTCTGGCAAATCTTACTATCCACCAAACAACTCCTAATCTTGGTCCAGTGATTATTAACCCTGTTCTGCAACCAATTTTTCATATGATGAAAAATTCGAATGAAGCAATTTAGCAAAAGGGCAGAAAACCGTTCAAGCGCAAAAATTCGAATGAAGCAATTTTTCATATGGTCAATTGAGTCCACAAGAGCAGAAAATCGTTCAAGCAATTGTCGAAGCTAGGTAAATATTTGCAAAATACATGGTTCAATTATGTTTCATTTCTCGTGTGGCTGATATGATTGACACTAGCAGAGTAACCAGAATAATACAAATCTCAGTAGCAGAGTAAAATAGCAGAAATTGTAGATTAAAAAAAAATAGAGAAAACTTACTATGGCTTGCACTGGTGGAAAAGCGTCGGCGAAGCTTAGCAATGGTAGAGGAGCGTCGGCGACAGAGGAGAGCACCGGCAGTGGAAGGACAACGAGACGACGGCTCCTCTAGGGCGTTCAAACAAGACGACGGCGGCGCTAGGGCTTTTGAATAACACAAGACGGCGGCAGCTAGAGGCAAGAACGAGACGGCGGCAGCTAGGGCAAGAACGAGACGGCGGCAGCTAGGGCAAGAACGAGACAACGGCGACGCTAGGGCATGAACGAGACGGCGGCGCTAGGGCAGCGATCCATGGCGAAGACCGTGGAGGAGAGATGGCGAAGCTTGATCGATGGAGAAGTGGTACTGTGCGTGCTCTGCTTCCCCAATTCTATTTTTTATTTGAATTTTTTAAATGCATTTTCTATATATGAAATAGTTAATTAATAGTTAAAAGTGCTATTCTGATAAATATTTTATTATTGTTGGGAAAGATGTATTTAAAAGTGCTATTCTGATAAATGGTTATGAAATAGTTAATTAATACTTAAAGTGTTATTTTAATAATTAAAAGTGCTATTCAAAATATAGTGATATAATTAATATATATGAAATAGTTAAAAGTGCTATTTAATTTTTGTAAGTATATTAAAAGTGCCCCTTAAAAAATAGTATATTAAAAGTGTTTAAGGTATTATTCAAGTATTTAAAAATGTTATTTAACTTTTTTAAGTGTATTAAAAGTGTTGATTAGATTTAATAAAGGTATTATTGAAATAGTTAAAAGTGTTATTTGATTTTTTATGTATTAAAAGTATTCATTTAATTTAATAAAGGTATTGTTCAAGTATTTAAAATTAATATATGATTTTTAAGTGCATTCAAATGTTGAATGTATAAAGGTATTATTCAAATAGTTAAAAGTGTTATTTAATTTTTTTTTTTAAAAAAATTGTATTAAAAGTGTTTATTTAATTTGATAAAAGTGTTATTCAAATAGTTCAATTTTATTTTTTAAATTTGTTTCAAAAAAATATATTTTCTAAATTTATTAAAAGTACTAATTTAATTTGATAAAAGTGTTATTCAATTAGTAAAAAAATTTTAAGTGCATTAAAAGTGCTAACTTAATTCATTAAATTAAAAGTGTTATTTAAAAGAGTTAAAAAGTGCTAAATTAAATGTTTATATGTAAAAGTGTTAATTCAAATACATAAAAGTGCTATTTAAATGAATCGAAATGTGAGAATGATTAGACAATCGGTCATGAGGCGTTGTATTTTACGAATTTTGGCAACACAAAACTACAACGCCTCATAACTGTTGTCTATCGGCGCACATGTTATTTCAATTGAGAACGTTTAGACAACGATCATGAGGCGTTGTATTTTCCGAATTTTGGCAACACAAAACTACAACGCCTCATAACCCTGTTAGGAAAAGAAATTTGTATTTAGTTTTGATGTGTTAAAAGTGTAAAATAGGATGACAGTGAGCATCTTGTATAGGCAGTGAAGTATTTCTTTGTAAATAAAACTAAGTATAGAAGATCGAGACAAGGTCAAGATATCGAGGCGAGGAAGATTTCAGATAGAAGAGAATATCGAGACAAGGTCAAGATATCCCGAGGCAAAGGGCGGCCAAGAGATTGTTGAAGAAGCAAGACAAGCGTCTAGACGGGGAAAGAAGATGGAGACGAGGTGAAGTAAACATCGAGATGAAGAGGTGTTAGAAAAATATTATGCAAAGATTCAAGAAGCTTGATTTCAACAACTCGGGAAGAAGTTCTGAGAATTGATTATATTGTTATAAGCGATCAAAGCTAATTCAAAGAAGTTACAAGCGCGAGAGGAGTTCTCTATAAATAGGAATAGAAATCAATTTAGAATTAACTTTGACACTTTGCACTCTTCATTATACTTTGTATATGCAAGCAACAAAGAATCATACACATTCAAGAACGTGTTATACGTTTTCGATTCTTAGTGTTTATAGAACACTTTTTCATTAGATCTTCAAGCCATAGATATTCAGAAGTTAGGAAGATTCATTGTAAGGCTGAAGATTCATCATTGTAAGTAAGGTAGCAAGAAAGAAGGAAGTAAGTAAGTGAAGGCCCTTCTTCAAGTTCGAAGAAGGAGAGTGGACGTAGGATCGTTTGATCTCGAACCACTATAAATCCGTGTTATTTCTTCTTGCTTATTACTTGTTTTCATTAGTTGTTTCTTGATCGCAAATTTGATATCGACAAAGCTTTAGATCCTATTTGAATTGAGTAAAAACAAAAATTTGTTTCATTGTAAATTTGTTTTTGGAGTTGATAGATCATCTAAGCTTGCAAAAAGTTTTTGATAATCTATTCATCCCCTTCTAGATTATCACTAGAGGGTATCTTGTTTTTGCGTTTAAACTCGTTCTAAAGGGACCCAACAAGTGGTATCAAAGCGGTGTTAAGGCATTACGATAGAGATTTGTGGTCTTGAAATATACCGAGTATTCATTGAAATCGATCTATTATCACTAAGTCACTAACATTTACGATAAGTTTTTTTTAGCATCTTGAATTACAATGTCATCTGTTAAAAGTAAGAAATCCAGGAGTTTACCGCATTTTTCTATCGAAGAATATGATTCTTGGAAGTTCGAGAATGGAGAATCATTTAAAGGCCATTCATGACCGTATGGAAGAGGTTCTTGAGGAAGGTCCGATAAAATTCTACCATGGAGTTGTTAATCTTTGGAGTGAATCTTCTACTACAAGAAGTCAACAAGAAAAGAAAAGTCTTGATTTGACAAATGATGAAAGGAAGATTCACAATTTGGATCGGGTAGCAAGGACGAAATTATAGAGACGTTGAAGCAAAGACTGGATAGAAAAAGGTAAAAAGATGTAAAACTAAGGATATGTGGAAGACTCTTGCAAATGTTTGTGAAGGGTCAGAGCGGAGTTAAAGAAAACAAGTTGCAATCAGTTTTACATGCATTTGATACATTCAAGATGAAAGATGGAGAAGCGTGGATCAATTGGATGTAAGATTGACCAATTTGGTGAACAAAGGCTGTGATTTGGGTAAAACCTATTACGAGAAAGAAATTAATAATAAGGTACTGAGATCATTAAGCAAAGATGGAGAGAAAAAGCAAATATCCTCAAAGCTACACAGTAACTGTCATCTATTTCACATCATACTCTATTTTCTCATCAAAGCCTTGGAATATGATATACAAATTGAAGATGAAGAAGATGAGACGAGTCAATCTACTTACGGAAAAGCTGTGGCATTTCTTCATCAAGAAGATTGACAAGATTTCTAAGGCATCGATTTGTCGGTAAAAGGAGGAAATGGCTTTATTGATCGAGCGATATGAGAGACTCAAGATGAAGTATAAAAGGAATAAGAGAGATAGGTTTAATCGTCAAAATTATAAATCGAGACAAGGAAGAGAAGTATTCGAGACAATGACAAAAGAAGGATCCGGTGAAAAGATTCAAATCACCAATCGGACGAGGTGAGAATAGTCCAAAGTCGAGAAAGAGGAGATATACATTATACTGCAATAAACACTGGTCATTTTAGCTATGATTGTCCTCAACTCACTCCTAGAGAGAGAGAAGAAAAGAGGAAGAAAGCGGGATAGGAGGTATGCGAGATCAACGAGCTCTTTTGGCGAAAAGGAGGAAACACATGAGACATCATCATCCTCATCCTCATCTAGTTTCGGGTCGAGACAATGACATTTGCCTAATGGCTAAGGAGGTAAACTACTACTCATCCTCAGACAATGATAATGATAACTTATGCGAATACGATTCATGTCTTATTAACAAACTTCTAAAAGATGCGAAGACGGACTTTATCTTATAAGCAGATAGAAGCGAAAATTTAAGTTTAAAGGATCAAATTCTTAGTCTAACAAAGGAACATCGAGACGAGGGACAAGGAAGAATCTAGATTGTACATTCAAGGGGGAATGTCAATCAAAGACTTCTACTAGTTCTAAATGCGAGAAAATCAATGAGTTGGAAAAAGAATTGAGTTCTTTAAAAACTAAATTTTCAAATATCAATATGGAGAATGAGAATTTTAAAAGGACTAACAGAGATTTAAATCTCAAGTTAGGACATCTTAATAACTCTCGGTCTACAATTGATAACATCTTGATACTTCTCGAAGCCTAGTGATAAGGCTAGTTGGGTCTTGATAGGAACACGAAAATGATCCTATCAAACCAAGAGTTTTATCAAAGCCACTAAGACTATGGAAAAGAGCGAACTTAGTCCAAAGAAATCAAAGGAGCAAATCACTCCATACGATATTTCAAAGAGAAAATACGAGATGAGGAGAAATGTTTCCAAAAGAAATCTAAAGACTAAATCAAAGTCATTTCCAAAGTATAATTGTTTTGATGGAAGAAGCAAGTCGTATCCATTCTTTCCAAGATATAAGACAATCACTAGAGATCAATTAAATAAAATTGATCTAGATAGTCTAATATTAGTGGATAGATATGGTTGCAAAATTCAATCATTGGTTACGAAAAACTTGGATGTTTTTATTTGGATACCTAAGTATCAACTTGACGAAAAAGGACCCAATACACAAAGGGTACCTAAGAATTAATTTGTGATTGCAGAAGGATAAGGAGATAGTTGAACAAGATGTTCTTGAAGTCATTTGGTATATAGACAGGTGGATGTTCTAAGCATATGACTTATGAGAAAAGACTTCTTTCTAACTATCGGACAATAGATGGACCTCGAGTAATGTTCGGTGACAACAATTTTGGTCTAACCAAAGGAGTTGGAACTTTGATGATTGGAGATATTCGGAGTTAATGAAGTATATTTTGTGGAAGGTTTGAAACATAACTTCTTGTCTGTATCTCAATTTTGTGATAAAGGATATTGTGTAAAATTCACTCATGATGCATGTTTTATTTTGGATGGTTTAAATGAAAATATTTTACTTGAGTCGAGACAAGGTAATATCTACATTGCAAATTTCAAGAGTTGCTCTAAGGATACTTGTCTTATTGCTAAGAGTTCGGAAGATTTAAGTTGGCTATGGCATAAACGTCTTAGTCATTTAAATTTCAAAACTCTTAACAAAATAACAAGAAAATTTTTAGTCAAAGGACTTCCAGATAAAATATTTTCGAAAAATCATGTTTGTAATGCTTGTCAAAAAGGAAAAGCAGACCAAAACTTCTTTCAAAACAATAAATGGTCCTGTTTACGAAAGGATTACGGAACTTCTACACATGGATCTCTTTGGTCGGTTACACCTCTAAGTTTTAGTGGAAGAAAGTATACTTTAGTGATTGTAGATGATTTTCTAGATTCACTTGGGTTATTTTCTTGTACAAAAAGAATGAGGCTGTAACAAAAATTCGAAATTCCTCAAAAGAATTCAAAATGAAAAAGGACTAAATATTGTCAAGATTAGAAGTGATAAAGGTCTTGAGTTTACGAACTCGTTTGTTACTAACTATTGTAGCGAGAATGGTATAGCACATGAAACATCATCTGCAAGAACACCCCATGAAAATGGAGTGGTAGAAAGGAGAAAGCAGAACCTTGAAAGAAGGCTGCGAGGACTATGTTATCTGAGTATGACACTCCACACGAGGTTTTGGGCGAAGCCATTAATCTTGCATGTTTTGTTCAAAATAGGTGTTTAATTGTGAAAGATAAATGCAAAACTCCTTATGAAATATGGAAAGGCAGAATACCAAAAATTTCATATTTCCATATATTTGGTTGTAAGTGTTTCATTCATAATAATGGAAAATCAAAGTTAAGAACTTTTGATGCTAAGATTGCGAAGGGATATTCTTAGGATACTCAATACGTATCTAAAGCATATAGAGTTTTTAACAAGATTACATTATGTGTGGAAGAAACACCACATGTTGTTTTTGATGAAATTTCTAAGTACGAAAGTACAGATGATGTCACCAAGATAGGCTGAAGATCTTAGCATTAAACATCAAGAAATCAGTCAAGTTCTATTTGCAGTCGGAATCGGATGAGGAAGACACACCAGACAGGAATAAAGATAAGGAAGCTGAAAGTTCTTCCATGTCATCCGATCGCATTTCCACTACACTACCGAGATGGACTAGAAGATATTCCTGAAGGTAATACTGAGAACCAATTGATGAAAATATCCCGAGATAAGACTTCATATCGAGTAAAAGATAAAGGTAAGCGGGTATTGACTTATCATCGGTGAGCAGATAATTGGAAGTTTAGATGGAGTCCGCAAGGACACGAGTATAAATCAAGATTTGTCTGTTTAGTTGTTATGTATCTTTACTTGAACCTAAAACTATTCTGAAGCTCTAATCGACTCCAATTGGATAAATGCAATGCAAGATGAATTAAATCAATTTCAAAGACAAGATGTATGGGAGCTTGTTGAAAGACCTCATCATCAAAAAGTTATTGGAACAAAATGGGTTTTCAAAAATAAGAAAGATGAGAACAATATTGTGGTAAGAAATAAGGCTAGATTGGTTGCACAAGGTTATTCACAATCTGAGGGAATTGATTATGATGAAACCTTTGCACCAGCTTGCTCGCCTTGAAGCCATAAGATTGTTCTTAGCTTATGCCGCTTATAAAAGATTTACTTGTGTTCCAAATGGATGTGAAATCTGCATTTCTAAACGGAGTCATAGCGAAGAAGTCTATGTAGAACAACCTCCGTGCTTTGTCAAAGGAGACAAGGTCTATAGGCTAAGGAAAGCTCTATATGGACTTAAACAGTTCCTAGAGCATGGTATGATACATTATCTCGAGTATTTAATTCAAAATGGTTTTGTAAAAGGTAAAATAGATAGAACTTTATTTAGGAAAGAATCGATAGAGGTCTTTTGTTAGTTCAAATATATGTTGATGATATTATTTTGGATCAACTAATCTAATCTTGTGTGAAGAATTTAGTCATCTTATGAAGAACAGATTAAAATGTCCATGATGGGAGAGATGACATACTTTCTTGGACTTCAAATTAAGCGGAGACAAAGAAAGGAATTTTCATAAGTCAAGCAAAATATACCAAAGATCTTATTGAGAAATTTGGAATAGGTACCAGTAGAAGCCAAAATACCTATGATGACAAATTTTTCAATGGATCTAGATGAGAAAGGAGAAGACACCGATCGACGCAGTATAGAGGTTTAATTGGCTCTCTTTTATACTTAACTGCTAGTAGACTGAGCATTTCTTTTGCAGTGGGTGTATGTGCACGTTTTCAAGCTAAACCTAAAAAGAGTCATCTTGAAGCCGCAAAGAAGATTCTAAAATATTTGAAAGGTACAATCTATGTAGGACTGTGGTATCCAAATTGATGATAATTTTGAGTTGTCGGGATACCGATTCAGATTTTGGTGGGTGTAAGATAGATAGGAAATCTACATCCTGGAACTTGCCAATTTCTCGGGAAGTAAGCCGATTTCATGGTTGTCTAAGAAACAAACCTCTGTAGCTACTTCTACCATCAAGCCGAGTACATGGCACCGGAAGTTGTTGTTCTGACTTATCTGGATCGATCAACGACTAAGGGACTATAACATTATCACCAAAGATGTACCAATTTTTGTGATAGTAATAGTGCCATAGCTATTACCCGTAACCCGTCTTACATACTGATGCAAACATGTTGACATTCGTCATCATTTTATTCGAGATCATGTGGAGAAAGGCAATATCGTGACTAGAGAAAATTCGTGACCGATTTTCAAAAAGCGAGACATATTGACAAAGCCTCTTGCAGAAACAAGGTTTAAGGAACTTTCTACGAATTAGGATTATTAGATGATTCCTTAATCATCTCTTGATCAAAACTTCTTGAATTAACCTTGTTTTTCTTATTTTAGTATATTATGTCTAGAAAGAATTATCGGACAAGATTGTGTCAAAGGACAATCAGGTAGCTGATATCATTGATCTCCTTTCATTGGAATCAAGAATCAAGGATTAGTCATATTGACCATATCTCGACTTGATAATTACTTATGCGACATAAGTAGATCGAGATAAGGATGAAATAGTCAACATTCTTCTATAGAATCGATGATTATTGAACCTTATCGACTTACTCTTGTTACTAACAATTTTCTAAGTGTCTCGTGATATCGGAAGAACAAAGTTAAGATTCGAGATGCAAGACAAAGGTCAATTTGTTCAAAGGTTAAAAGGAGCATAATGATGCTATCAAACCGCATAAGGAGAAAAATCAGGAAGTTTTCCTACATACTTTTAATTATGAATATTGAGTTCATATAATTAATATATGAATTTAATATCATAATTCACTCTTTCATTCATTAACTTATTGAAGTTACTCAGGAAAATAAAATAGTTTGTTTTACAAAATTAAAGAATAAGGGTTCAAATTTTGTTTTTAAAAATAATAATATTTTATTGTATCTCTCCAATTAATGAAAAGTAATTTCTCAAATAAGTAATCGTGTCAGGGAGAAGTTACTATGGACCCAGAAATTTTATCAAATTCAATTTTGAAATACACCGAGTATACTACACGCAGAAGTGGAGGCGGTTTGAAATATGAACCGTCTCAACCTCACGCGCAACATATTAAATATTATTCATGCACTTTTCAAAATAAATGCCATAATTGCATTAATGGCGATTCGAAAGGCTATATTTACACTTTTACGAGGCAATTATTATTCTAATAATTGTTTATTATTATATTTTCCATATAAATAGACATTCGTGTGCATTATTTGCATTTACGCACACATATATTCCTTTCTTCTCTTAAAATTTCTTTTCCCTCCTAAAAAAATCTTCAAACACTCATCAATGGCGGACACTTTGGAAAGAAACGAGAATCAAGTATGAATATGATCTCAAATCCATCGAGAGATCGTACAAAATCGAAATGTATGTGGAATGGGATATTTCTACCGATCCGAAACCGAGAGAAGTTCTTCAACTTCTACAAGATAGAGGTTTAAAGAGATATTGCTCGATGAAACCATCAAAACCCAAAACCCTTGATGATCTTGCCGCGAATTTCTAACCAGAGCCAAATCAACGAATCTTGGCCTAGAAACTCGAATTCGGACTCTTGAAAAGTCTAGAAAAATTCATGTCTCAATTTCGATATTGGTGAAATTTTTGGCTTAAACACCACGGAGGCAACCCATTTTGTACAAAGTGAAGAGTACTTGGAAAGTTACAAAATGATGGCAAGGAAATCCCCAGGAAGAATAACACTGCAAACTGAAGAAGGGAATGTTACGGAGAAAGTACAGACTTGATGCTCATTTTAACCAAGTGCATCTTGGGAGAACAGTGAGTCATGATGGATTGACTAAGCCAAGGATATCTTTGTCCCGAGGGCTATCATAGACGGAGGTGATATTAGTGGGCTCGAGGCAGTGTACTCCGTCTGATGGAGGAAAGAAAGAAATTTGTAAAGACAGGAGGTGTCGACGGAGGCAGTAAGATGGTGTGACCAAGATAACAAGTATGATGGCAAGAATCACCATCATACTTGAACACAAGATTGGGACGGATAAGCTTGGTGGCGAGACGGGGTGAAAAAGTTCACAAAGCGAAGGGTTTGCTTATCAAGGATGAGAAACCTTTCGGTCCAACAGACTTCGAAGGAGACACCCCATCTCCAAAGATGACGAAGAAGGCTTCTAAGGCCAAAGGAAAAAGAAAGTGGAGACTGTACTAGCCGATGAATCCTCGTCGAGGAGGAGGATATTGCGGCGAGGAAGAGGAGGAAAGGGCGGCCTTCCCAAGGGGAAGTGTCGTGAAAAAAGCGAGACGGAGACGGTGGAAGTCTCATGCGGAGATGAGCGAGAACAAGCAGAGCAAACCCAACCCTCCACATCATCTTCTTCCTCATCCAAGGCGGAAGACTCACCCACATCATCCCAACTTGGCGATGAAGAAGCCGGAGACAAAGTGTCACGCTTCGAGCCTCTAAAACGCCCACTCCCATAAGTCCAACACACACCCAAACCTCATCGACCCATTCTCCTTCCTACCCACAACCTCATCCAGAACCCAATCTATTCTTAAACATACCAAATCCATCCGGGGATATGGGACCTCACGAGACCTCACTCCGAATCCTTGGGAAAAAGTTCCTTCTAAGACAAGAGTCTACTCTCAAAGATGAGCTGAGCTGTTAAAAGAGCTTATCGATGTCTATCTCGTTAAGAAGACTCAAAGCTTGGATCTTTTGAGGAGACAATATTCCCGATAGCCGAGGCAGGAGGAAACAATTTAGCCATGCAGGGAAAAGGAGGTGCTCAAGAAGGCAAAACTAAAGTCATTCCAAGATATACTCACCGGAAATAACTTTGTTGATTACATCCTACAACGAGTATATCTTGGAGATGAGACTCACGAGGAGGTGAAAGCAGCGAGAGAAGGGAGAAGAACAGAGGAAAGAAGAAGTTGTTATGGAGGAGGAAAGGGTGGAGGAAATGTCGGTGGAAGCTGCCGATGAGCCAGTGCAGGATGGATACAGTGAGGAGGCACAAACAGAGCGGTTGTTGAGGTGCAAGCAGGCCGAAGTTGAAGAAATAAATCTTGGTGACAGACCTTGCCACTCCACATACGTATGCATGTATCCGAAGTGGAAGTATTAAAGGTTGAAGTTCAAAATCGAAATGCTTGTCTCGAATGCTTTCCAACCGGTTCCAAATGTCATCTCATCATCAATCAAGGAGAATGTAGAAGGCTGCAATTCAAGAAAAAACCAAGATTGATCTATATTTTTCTACAATCGAGACATGAGGAGCAGATGGCTGCAGTTAAGACAACGATTGCTAAGGAGATGAACTCTCAAGATGAATGGGTGAAGCGATCGTTCGTTACGCCTATATCGAAATCAAAGATTGATTGAGGAGCAAGTAAGAGAAGCCCGGAAAGCCAAGGAGGCATCATTTCATCAAGTCACGAAGATGCGGCTTGCTCACGGAGAAAGATAGGCGGGGCAGCGAGCATTAAGCGGTTCATGGATGATGAGTTTAGGCGAGTGAGGTCGGACAAAAGAAGAGATATGACCAGCTTGATCATAAGACAGGCATGTACGAGAAGAACTTGTAAGTCAAATTGAACAAGTAGCCACTATCTGCAATACCCGATTTCTTGATGCTAAAAAGGGGGAAGATAGTGTGCTCAAGAAAAGAATAGACGAGCAAGAGGATAAGATCATGGCTCGAGCATGAAAATTGAAGAGTTATACGAAGAAGCTGCTAAAGGCGAGAAGAGAAGAAATCCGAGGAAAAGACAGAGAAGGGTCATGTGAGGAAGACAAGAACCGAACCCACAAAAGAAGTCCTGTGCAAGAACACTGCTCAAATTACGTCTCATACGGACCGTCTAGAACAGCTCAAGTTCCAAAGAAATCACAAGCTGAGATAGATGAAGAAGAAAAGATCGAGAAAAAAGAAAAAGAGAGGAGAAGGAGAAGTATAAGAGAAGGGAGGCTAAGAGGAGAAGAGAGAGCGAGGAGAAGGCGGCGAGGAAAATATTATGATCGTTCTCTTAGAAGATGGGTTCGAGAGGATATGAGATGAGCAAGGGGAAGAAGTCCTTCGGCCATATCATCGAAGTGAAGTAGTCCCCAAAGAAGTGATATTAATGGCGAGATCGAGGCAAGGTGGAGGCCATTTGAAGTGGATTGGATTTTCCGAGTTTCACGTCTGCAAAGTGATTAAATGGGGACTCGATGAAGGCGAAGCTTTCCATAATCGGGCCGGGAAGAAAAGGACCCCGAGATGTATCAATATCTAATCAACCTTGCAAGCGAAGAGTTCAACTCGGATGTAGTCGCACGGCTTATTCTCGAGATGGAACCCCCTCTAACGGTGATGGTCATCACGGATCTTGAGAAGATTAAGCGGTGATTATCAAAGCGAAGCCACGGTGATCTTGCGAGAGGGAGGTGAAACTATTTCACTAAAGAAGCGGGTTTTGGTGGCTCAATGTTCGAGAAGAAAATAGATGGTATGACTAGTCTTCTACTTCTCTCATCTTATACATTTTTGTGTGACTTACATGATTGCGATGCAAATCTTGAATAAATTTTTGATCTACTCTCAATCTTTGTTGTTTCTCCTAAAAACTAATCGATTAACCTCTTGATTTACGAAATGTATTGTTTCGTTTTCTAACTCTTAAATATCGATTATGTAATCAAATTGTTCTGATTATCGATTCATGATTTTCGATCATCATTAATAACACTAATTGTTCTAGTTATCTGATTATGTGATTTAATTGCTTATTTTACATTTTTAAGATTACTAACATTTCTTTTCTTGAGCTGAGTTTTAACATCATCAAAAAGGGGGAAATTGTTAGGAAAAGAAATTTGTATTTAGTTTTGATGTGTTAAAAGTGTAAAATAGGATGACCAAATTTGAGCATCTTGTATAGGCAGTTGAAGTATTTCTTTGTAAATAAAACTAAGTATAGAAGATCGGACAAGGTCAAGATATCGACGAGGGAAGATTTCGAGATAGAAGAGAATATCGACAAGGTCAAGATATCGACAAGGACAAAGACAGATTGTTGAAGAGTAAGACAATGAGCGTCTAGGCGGGAAAGAAGATGGAGACGAGGTGAAGTAAACATCGAGATGAAGAGGTGTTAGAAAAATATTATGCAAAGATTCAAGAAGCAGTTTCAACAACTCGGGAAGAAATTCTGAGAATTGATTATATTGTTATAAGCGATCAAAAGCTAATTCAAAGAAGTTACAAGCTGCCAAGAGGAGTTCTCTATAAATAGGAATAGAAATCAATTTAGAATTAACTTTGACACTTTGCACTCTTCATTATACTTTGTATATGCAAGCAACAAAGAATCATACACATTCAAGAACGTGTTATCGTTTTCGAGTTCTTAGTGTTTATAGAACACTTTTTCATTAGATCTTCAAGCCATAGATATTTAGAAGTTAGGAAGATTCATTGTAAGGCTGAAGATTCATCATTGTAAGTAAGGTAGCAAGAAAGAAGGAAGTAAGTAAGTGAAGGCCCTTCTTCAAGTTCGAAGAAGGAGAGTGGACGTAGGATCGTTTGATACGAACCACTATAAATCTGGTGTTATTTCTTCTTACGCTTATTACTTGTTTTCATTAGTTGTTTCTTGATCGCAAATTTGATATACGACAAAGCTTTAGATCCTATTTGAATTGAGTATAAACAAAAATTTGTTTCATTGTAAATCTGTTTTTGGAGTTGATAGATCATCTAAGCTTGCAAAAGTTTTTGATAATCTATTCATCCCCCTTCTAGATTATCACTAGAGGGTATCTTGTTTTTGCGTTTAAACTCGTTCTAAAGGGACCCAACATAACCGTTGTCTATTAGCGCACATGTTATTTCAATTGAGAACGTTTAGACAACACTCATGAGGCGTTGTATTTTCTGAATTTTGGCATCAAAAACTACAACGGTTTAGAACCGTTGTCTATCGGCGCCTAAATGTGAATCTACAACGGTTAAAGATAACCGTTGTCTTTCGGCATCTTTCTCTCGGATTTCGCAACGCCTTACTACAACGGTTGGCTAAAAGCGTTGTCTATCAGCGCAAGCTGCTCGATAGATGGCGGTTCGACTTTAGACAACGGTTTCTTTACTTTAGACAACGGTTTTAAAAAACATTATCTTTCAAGCATTGTAAAATCCCATATTTCTTGTAGTGAAATAAAAAAGGAAAACTTCCTTCTACTACGTGAACCCAAAGGAGCATTGTATGGCAATTAAACTTCGGAGTGGTACTCATTATGAAGGTCCAAGCATGCCGGTGGAGGAAGATGAGGAAAAAGTTGAGAAGGAAGTTGGTGTTGAAGATGAGAAGGAAGTTGGTGGTGAAGAGAGAGAAGAGTTGAAAGAAGAGAAGAAAGAAGAGAGAATTCCCAAGTGGAAGAAGACAAGAGAGTTGAGAAAAGAGAAAGAGAGGAAGGAGCTAGAAGGTGCCAACATTGAATGTGATGCATGGGGGTACTCAAGACTTATGTCCCACCACCATATCCACAAAGGTTTATGAAGCAAAGCTCGATGAGAAATTCACAAAGTTCTTAGAGATCTTCAAGAACGTAAATGTCAATGTACCTTTGATGGATGCTCTTGAGGAGATGCCTACTTATGCTAAATTCTTCAAAGAATTGATCACCAAGAAGAGAAAATTTGATGAAGTGGAGATGGTAAGCTTATCTTTTGAATGTAGTGCTTTTATTCAAAAGAGTCTACCTCAAAAATTGAAGGATCAGAAGCTTCACGTTGACTTGTGAGTTGGGTAATGGTGAGAAGAAGAAGGCCCTTTGTGACCTTGGAGCTAGCATTAATTTGATGCCATTATCTATCTATGATCGTTTGAAGCTCGGTGATCTCAAACCAACCCACATTGCCCTACAACTAGCCGATCGATCATTCGTTCATCCAAAAGGAGTTGTAGAAGATGTGGTGGTGAAGGTGGACAAATTTAGCTTCCATGCGGACTTCGTGGTGATGGAGATGGAGGAGGACCCTAATATTCCCTTGATCCTTGGGAGACCATTCTTGGCTACTAGTGGAGCTACTATTGATGTGAAGGAGGGGAAGATCAAGCTCAAAGTGGATGATGAAGAAATTTCATTCTCCATGAACATTAAAGATCCTCCAAAAACTAGCTCAATTCATTCTATACTTTCTATCTCTCATTCTATTGATGATTCTCATTGTTCAAGTAAACTTGATGATGCTAATGATAATTCTCTTTGTGTGCTTTAGGAAAGGAAGTGGAGAAGGAGAAGGATTGGTTCGAAAAGAAGAAGAGAAGAAACAAAGGAAGGAAATATCATCATGCTTCATCCTCCATGGAAGTGGGTGGAGTGAAGATGAAATGGATGGCAAAAAGTTGAGCATCTCAAGATCCGTCCGGCATAGAGCGTTAACACTAGCGCTAGATATGAGACAACCCATCGTTTTTTCTTGCTTTCATTTTATTTATTTATTTATTGCTTTCAATAAGTGTGTGTGATTTATTTTTGTATTTCTTGTAGGAGATCGAGGTGTACAAGTGAGGTTTGGTGTGCTACAAGTTTGACGATGAAAGAGATTTTTAAAGCCTTTACGGTACCACACCTTCTCTAGACTTAGACTTGTCTAAGTTTGGGGGAGGTGTGCCTCGTTTCTTCCTTTCTTTTCATTATGTGCTCATTTGGATTTCATAGTGGGTAGTGTGTGCAACTTCACCTAGCTAACTACCTTTGCCAAACTTTTGATTGCTTTGCAATAAAAAGTTTGAAGGGTGTGTGTTAGTTAGCAATGTTTGTTGCACCAACTTGCCTCTCATTCGTAATGAAAGAAATTGTGTGAAAATTTTCGTGAATGTGAGCTTAAATGTGGATTTTATTCTTATCTTTGAGTATATTTTATGTGAATTTGATGAGGTGTTATGCTTGGAGGTATGTACGTGGCATATTTGTTTTGATTGATGGACATGATAAACTTGTGATGTGTTGATGAGTTGATTTGTTGCTTGATTCTAGCATGAGAAGTTGTCTTGTGATGATGAGTGTGATGAAGAATGTTTTCTCTTTGCTAATTTTAAGCCCGTGAGTTTTTGAGTCTTTTAAATCGTGCATGAAAAACGGTTTGATTCCTTGTTGAGTGCATCAATTGCAATCTTGCATGCTAGAACTTGCCCATAGACTTGTTGAAGTCGAGTTTTGTGTGGATCTATGAAGATGATTTGAGGCCATGTTTGATTTGTTAAGTCACTTAGCCAAATTTCACCCCACCAATGCCATTGATTTCCCTAGTAAGCTAATTTGTGTCTTAAAGCCTTATTCTTTGGTAAGCTTGTGAAATTAAGTCATTTTGCCTTTCCTTATGAGCTTTTGTTCCCATATGTTGAGTAGAGCATGAATATTGACAAATGAATGGTGAAGTGAAGTTGAAAAAGTGTGGTGGTATGATTGGATAAGTATGTTTAGATGAATAGAAAAGAGGTTGAAGAAAAAATTGAATATGAAAAAAATGAAAAATCATGAGAAGAAAAAAATTCAATTTGAGCTTGAATGCCTAAGAAAGTCTCAAAAGGAGTTTGGTGGTGAATGTTATGTGAAAAAGAATAAAATGAAAGAAGGAGATGTGTTTGTTGAGGTGATGTGTAAATTGCATTGCATTATTTGATCAACATTCATTGCTCTACTAACATTGAGTCACTATTTTTCAAAATTCACCTACATCATCCAAAGAGCTTTCATTACAACCTCTTGAAAAGACCTCTTTGATTCATAGTTGATACACAAAATGACGATTGAGATTGAGTCTTGTGGCAAGTCTATGGTGTGTATGGTTGTGATTTGATAAATGAGTGTTTTATTGTCCTTATACACTTGAGTGATGAGAGATACACTCCTTGGAAGGAGCATTGAGAAAGTATTTGAATTTGCATCTCATCAAAGCATGACATTTTTAGTGTTCGTTGAAAGTGACATTAAAAACTTATATTCACTAATGAGTTTGATTGTCCAAATTTCATTCATTGTGCCACGAGACATAGTTGCAATCAATTCACCTTTTGTGCTTATTTGTTACATTGCTCGGGACGAACAACACTTTAAGTTTGGGAGAGTTGATTAGGGTGAATTATTGCATGAGTTTTGAGGGATTTAAATGCATAAAATGATGAAAAGCATTAATGTTTAAGCTTAAAAGTATAGAGTATCACTCTTTATGCTTAAAAGTATTACTAATGCATTCCGTTCGGTTTTTGTCTCGTTTTGAGTTTCAGTGGAATTTGACAAAACGGAAAATACCGGAATTCATATGGTGACGAGACGAACGTGTAGGGTGAAAACGGGGGTCGGAGGTGCCTTTTGGGCCTAAAAATTCCACAGGCTCGACCTAGGGTCGAGCTTGGGAAGCCTCGAGTCGAAGCTGAAGGCCAAGCCAAAAAGCCGGGTTTTGAAGATCCCTCGAGTCGAGGGAGGAGCCAAGCCTCGTGTCAAGGTTTAGCCCTCGACTCGAGGGACGTGTTTCGGGAATTTGTTATTTTTCGTCCAATCAGAGCTGACACATGGCAGGCAATTATATACATATATACACGAAAATACAGATTTTTCAAATGGTTTTTGATCAAGAGGGAGAGAAGAAGATCAAGAACACACACTTTTCACACACACATAACTAGGGTTTCGATTTCTTTTTCAATTTAGACGATCAACGGATGTTTTCTTTATGATTGGACGCCAATTAGGTGATATTCTTCCTTTAATTTCAGTTTTCATGATTCAATTTCTTGTTATGACATTCGGATATTCAATTAATTCCATGGATTCAATCTCTTTAATTATGATCAACTAAATTCCTAGTGCTAGGGTGTTTTGATGCATATGGGTGATTAATCTTGTGAGGAATTCTTATGGGTGATTTTGATTGTTGATTAATTAATTGGATTGATGAGGTTTGATTGATCTATTTGTTTAATTAATTTCTAATTCCATGCATAGTTGTTTAATTATCGCGAGGAGACTTGGGTATTTAGATAACTCATTTAGGTGAGGGAATTAATTGGGTATTTAGAGTTAATATTGAGTTAACGCAAGAAGACTTGATTAATTCCATTATAGATACATCAACTCCACACTAATTGCTTAGATTAGCGATCAGGGTGATTAGTGAAGAGACCATAGGTAAGGTGCCTTAGTATCGAAGGGAGACACGCTAGGGGAACCTATTGACTCGTCTCTGGCCCCGGGAGGAAAGGGTGACTTAGTCCTCTCAAACTTTCGAGCTTAAATCGTAGCGTAATTCCTAGGCTTTCCAAGTACGGAATTATTGTTTGATTAAAAGTTTGCTCTTATTAATTGATTAACATGATAAATGCTCATTTGAATTCGTTGCGTGATTGATACTCATTTGTTGATAAGCACCGAGCACGTCTTTATCATTGATTGAATTTCGTTGTTAGTAGAATTTAATTATTTGCATAAAATCAATTGATCCTATTATAAGACTTGTGCTACAATTGCGAATAAATTAGTAAATTTAGGGCTATCTCACACTAGATTTCCGTGGATCAATAATTTAACCGGGTAACTTACTAGCTACACGATTCCTTTACACTTGAAGGGTGGGTGTTGGCTTTTAAGCCTATCGGGTAAATATGATTTTTTGAGATGAGTGTACTCATAAAATAAGGTGTGTTTTCATTATGTGTGTGTACTAAATAAAATAGTGTGTGCAGATAACTGGGCCAAATTATATAATAAGCCTAGACTTTTTATGCAAAGTCCGATTCGGCATATTCCAACCTCTAACTATACCTTTAGGAGCTCTAAGATTAAATAAATTTGTCTCGATTAATTGTTTTATTAAAAAGAACAACCTAAAAAGTCATAAGATCACGTAACGGTATAGAGGCCGGAGCCCGAGCTAAAAATCTTGTTAGGGTAAAACACTTCTTAGGAAAATCCCTAATCAAGGAAAAGAGAAAACTCCTATAAGAATTTAACAAAAATGAAAATATTCCTTCTCTGTCAAGTGTAGAATGAATTCGGAATGTCCTCCCACCGTATATAATCACCTTTCGGAGATTGCATCCGCCACCGTGTTCTCTTCCCTATAAATGTGGTTCGCCATGAAATCAATGGGCTTAATTTTTCTGTCATCCAAGCCCAAAAACTCTATATTTCCATGGAATCATCATGCCGGATCATCAAGCCCAAAAAGAGACACCACATATACCACATATGTAGAATCCGATTTGAGAATTATCTTTGACCAACCCTTCATTATTGAAGGTTATTACCCCTATTTCCACCTCAAAAGCTTGTCCTTTGCCCATTTTACGCATGAAGGCAGACAAAACAAACCCCATGGAATCTTTATACACTGCTTTTCTCTTGAATAAGTCCATTTACTTCACTACCATCTATGTTTATCTTCACAAACTCCACAGTGACGGTTTTTCACAAACTCCACAGGCGACGGAGTACAATGAACCGAGATACTAATCGCAGATGACTTTACTTTGACTGTAAGGCCCCAACTTCTCATGCATTGAAGATAAGCAATGCAATTTTTTTTTTTTGACAAGACAACAATGCAATTTTTATTGTAGCACAAGTTAAGCGAATTCACTTCTTGTACAAAATTAGAGTGGGTAATTTGACCATAAATAAAGAATGGGTTGGGTTATAAATATTTATAATAGTGAAAATTATATAAAAATCATGTCCCAACATTTACGATAACAATTTTCATATGAAAAAAATAAAATTTCATAAAATATACACATGCTAATTGTAGCATCAAATTTTATAATATTTACCAATATATTTAAAATCCTATATAATAGTTGAGCGGAGTCTTGTGTGAGACCGTCTCATGGATCTCATTTCGTGAGACGGAGCATCATTTAATTAATTTTAACCTGGCCATTTCGCATTAAATAAATTTTGACCTCTCAAGATACGGCCCACTGCCCACTCATTCCCAACTTTAAGCGGCCAACCAAGGAAAAAAATACGCCCATTTACGAGGGAATACATACCCATAATATTTTTTATAAAATATAGCCAGCACAGAAAAAAGATGCAAGCTTTTACGTTTACTTTGAAAATTATTCAAGGATAATTTGGAATAAAAAAATATTATAAATTAATAATATTTTCTTATTCAAAATTATTCTAGATAACTCTAAAATATAGAGATAAAAGAATAAACATTGATACCAATATTGTATTATTTTTTATTTTTTATTTTTATTTGAAAAAAATATGTGAGTTCAAATCTTCTATTATATTTTTATTTGAAAAAAATATGTGAAACACTGCGACCAATATCATGTGTAAAAAATAGTCAATAACTTGTGTGAAACCACCTTACCATGAGACGATTATAAGATCATTGTAAAAAATAGTCAATAACTTGTGTGAAACCACCTTACCATGAGGCGATTATAAGATCATTGTAGCAGATAGTCATTTTAACATAAAATATTTTAATTTTGAAAAATAATACACTTTTAAGTGCCAATCTGCAAGTAATTATTCCCGCCAATTCGTCCTATTAATCGAATATGTTTTAAATAAAAAGTTATGATGGTTTATTAGTGAAAAATGTTGGTCATTTTTAAGAAAACATTATCACTTTTCAATTAAACTTATCACTTTTTGAAAAGTGATACACTTTTAAGTGAAAAATGATACATTACGTGCCAACCATAAGTAATTATTTTCATTAATTTATCCTATTAATTGATGGGCACTCTTCTATGAGACCGTCTCATGCACTTTTTAATAAATTTTTATCACTTTTTCATAAATTGTTATCACTTTTTCATAAATTTTTATCACTTTTCAATTTGTTATCACTTTTATACTAATTTGTATCACTTTTTTAAAAAGTGATAACAATTTATTAAAAAGTGACTCGGTCTCATGCATGAGACCGTCTCATACAAGTTTTTGCCTTAATTGATTATTGAAAAGTGATAATGGTTTTAGCGAAAGATGATTGTTACTTTTAGGAAAAGACAAAAACTTGTATGAGATGCGAGTCACTTTTAATAAATTGTTATCACTTTTTAAAAAGTGATACAAATTAGTATAAAAGTGATAATAAATTGAAAAGTGATAACAATTTATGAAAAATTGATAACAATTTATTAAAAAGTGACTCCGTATTATGTCCGTCTCATGCATGAGACGGTCTCACAAGAGTGCCCCTTACAAAAACATTATTACATTCTGTAAAGTGATATATTTTAAGTAAAAATGACACATTTAATTGTCAATCGTATGTAATTATTTTCATTAGTTTGTCATATTAATTGAATATTGAAAAGTGATGATGTTTTAAATAAAAGTGATTGTGATTTTTATAAAATGATAGTCATTTTAGGAAAACCATAATCACTTTTTAAATTAAACTTACCATTTTTAAAAGTGACACATTTTAAAGTAATAAGTAAGAGATTTATATCCATTCACACTTTTAAGAGGCATTTCATCCAACACCTTCAACATATTATTAAATACAAAAGATTAAAGTAAATACTAACATGATCAGTGTCATCAATGATTTAATCTTATCTACAAACAACCAAAAGAAAATCACAGAGAAAAGAATGTCGAGAACAAAATTCTTATTCAAATTGATACTTCAATTCTTATAAGTGTAAGCAAACAATGTGTATAAATTTCAAGAACAAAAGTGATAAATTCAATAAAATATTGAAATTGGTTGGAATCAAAGTTAACAATTCATCTCACAGCTACCGAAATACAATTAATAAGCCTGATGAAGGTGATGATTGATGGAGGGGAAATTGTGTTGGAAAATTTTAGTGAGTGTAGGCGAAGATTGCTATAGGACCGACACGGAATAAGTCGAGGCTAGAGTTTGACTCTATCTCCGTAAGACGATATTGCCCGTACCCAGGTGCAATACGGTTTTATGGCAATCGCCCCCAAGATACAACGACTTTTCAACTTTCCGACCGCTGCACTACGAATCGGAAGCTATCGGCGAACCAAACAATATTACGAACTCTCTTGAATATGAAACTAGGGAAAGGAATAGGAAAACTTTTAGTGACTTTGAAGTTTCACATCCAAGTGAAAAATCCTATTATGAATTGTGGAATGGGAGGGTGTATTTATAGACTCTAGGCAACTCTTGTGAATAGGTGCACCTTTTGGATTAAATCATTCACTCGCATCACTTCACCAAATGACACAATCCAAAGGTTTTTACGAACATTCACAACTCTTATTTCACACCTTTTCACTCATACCTCTTCGTCTAATACACACCATTTTGAGATGACTTTTCCATTCACCTCAAAAATTCCAACAATCTCCACATGAATGGATAAAGTTGACTCAAACAAAGAGTACAAAAACGATACGAAGTTTGACACAGACGATGAAGAGAGCTCAAGCGGTTAGTTATTGCATCGGGATAGAGTAGCTTCGGGCTTTGAACCTTCCGTAGTTGAATACTATCGGATATACTCGCTTTGCTCGGTGAACGCGATGTCTTGAATCGGTCAGCTTTTTGTGTATACCAAGACAATAGCAACAACACAATAACCTTCCTAAATATGTTTTAGGTTCTCACGTTGTTGTCCATTTTAGCCGTGGACCATATCTTGGATTCATAAGTGCGTCTTGAATTCTTCTCTCGGTTGAAGCGGCCCCACTTCACACTTATATAGGTGATCTCCCATCAAGAGTATCATACAATACTCCACCCTTAGGATATAGGAACCATTAAAAGCTATTAAACTTAACCTCACCACACGTCGGCGAGGTTTTACGCACCTTGAAGGTGCGGGGTTGCACTGAAGGGATTCGAGAATGGACTTTAATAATTTTTCAAGTGCACATATGAGTGCTTCATAACTTAGTTGTCTCGTTGAACCAAGTTCTTGGGATCCTCCAGTCATCATGGACGAGTTTCCGCTATGAACACCCTTTCATGTGTGGGTTTTTAACCTCATTCCCTTTCCCATTATCCTCTTAAACATCTCATCTTTTACCGGTCGGGTTTTTTGTAAAAATGCAATAATATTGCATTCTTGTTTAGAGGATTTTTAGCGACACTACTCCCCACATTTCCAATGATGGACTTTGAGTTTGTGTCAAAATATCGATTTGTTTTTCCGTGTATCCTTCTAACACACTGGATATTAAAAATTCCACATCAGGAACTTTGATTTGTTTGGTAAGAATTAATTAGCACACCACTAGTTAGACCGCCGTTGACGGCCTTAGATCAAAGAGGTTGCGCATCGCTCACGGGCATAGTTGGGGGTGTCTGGATTGATAAAGTGAAAACTCAGGCAGCGACTTTCACTAATCTCGAAGATAGCATAAAGTCATGCCCCCAAAATTTCTCTTCACAATATTTTTGTTGAACCATTGTGTTCATTCGAGAGATGAGGAAGAAAGGCGCCACATCATGCATCTTTCCCATTCAACGCCACGTTCCTATTTTAATTGGTCCTTCATTCGACGAAGGCCAGCGAAAAAGAAAATATTCTCATTTTCCAATTCCTTCAGACGTCAATCGCTTTTGTATTTATTTCTGCGGTAATCACAAAAGAATAAAAATTCCATTTCAAGTGATATCTTGCATAAGATTCATTTAAAAATTAATTAATTAAGCTTCCCGACAAGCCGAGTCAAATTGCGATGATCAACAAAGCAACATTTTGTTGCCATCCTTGAGAGCATCTTCGAAAACACACTTAGATATCGTCTTACGATTGTTGGAAAATTTTAGTGAGTGTAGGCGAAGATTGCTATAGGATGACACGGAATAAGTCGAGGCTAGAGTTTGACTCTATCTCCGTAAGGCGATATTGCCCGTGCACCAGTGTGCAATACGGTTTTATGGCAATCGCCCCCAAGATACAACGACTTTTCAACTTTCCGACCGCTGCACTACGAATCGGAAGCTATCGGCGAACCAAACAATATTCGAACTCTCTTCGGAATATGAAACTAGGGAAAGGAATAGGAAAACTTTTAGTGACTTTCGAAGTTTCACATCCAAGTGAAAAATCCTATTATGAATTGTGGAATGGGAGGGTGTATTTATAGACTCTAGGCAACTCTTGTGAATAGGTGCACCTTTTGGATTAAATCATTCACTCGCATCACTTCACCAAATGACACAATCCAAAGGTTTTTAGGAACATTCACAACTCTTATTTCACACCTTTTCACTCATACCTCTTCGTCTAATACACACCATTTTGAGATGACTTTTCCATTCACCTCAAAAAATTCCAACAAATTGGAGAGAAAGAAAGACAGCAGAGAAAAGCATATAAGTGTTTAGTTATGAAAATGACGAAGTTTTCAAATTCTCATGCTATGTTTTAAAAGCGGAAGAGGAGGTTGGAACCGGACAGCCTCGGCGCTTTTGGTCGGACCGGTCGGATCGGGATCGACCGTTAGTAAAGCGGTTGAGCCGTTATGGCGTCATAATTATATAATATATAATTAAATATAAAATTTATAAATATATATATATATATATATATATTTTTCCTTGTAATAATAAATCATATGTACAAATTATGACCAAAATCAAATAAACATACATCTACCATTGCAAATTAAAGTTCAATTTTAACAATCTTAATCAAATGTCAACATTACTAAAACAAGTCCACTAAATGTCATACAAAACATCAAATGTAAAACCAAATTAACCATAAAAAATTGCAAAAAAACCCCTAAATTTTTATTTTTTTCCCAATTATTATGTCGAACCGCCGGGTTGACGGTCCGATCGATGACCGGTTCAACCCGGTTTTGCCGATTTTGAGCGGTTCGTGGCGGTTCGATAGGAGGCCGGTCCAATGTGGTTGAGCTGTTCGTGAGGCATGCCGAGTAGCGGTCCGACCGGTCGGTCCGATCCGCTTTTAAAACATAGTTCTCATGCGATATATGGAGAATTTACGGTGGGTAAAAATAATGGGTCAAATGAGATCCATCTCACAAAAATGGATTCGTAAGACGGTGTCACGTAAGTTTTTGCCATAATAGATGGGTTCCATATTAATTTCAGATAAAGAGAACAAAGAGTGAACTATATTTTTTTTTCCCACTAAAGTTGCAGCCTTGCAACTAGTTTTTTTCTCGCAATTTATAATACCTGATCATCACTTACCATTATGATTATAGAGTAATACCATATCATTTTCACACAATTTGTTGTGTTTATGCGTGTAATATGTTGTATTATTACTTTATAAACATAGTGTATTGTCTGATAAGTGATACATTAATACAAATTGAACAAAATTGCACGGTGTAATTGGTGCTGCATAAATTACTCTTTTTTTTTTTTTTTTAAGATAAAAACTTGTACGAAACATCACATTTGCTCTATTACATGATCATAGGTTTATGTAGGCACAACTCAATCCTATTTTAAAAGAAAATATGATTCAAATACCAAAATATATCATTGTCTCATATGGGAAGATATTTACTCCTTTATTTTAAACAAAAAATTGTGTGAGACCATCTCACCGTTAGACCATTATGAGATCATTATCACTTTTCAATAAAAATATTATCACTTTTAATGTGAAGTGCATCACTTTTAAGCGTTTTTGTACATACATTTTTTGAAAAGTGATATAATTTATTTAATGTAAAATGTATTACTTTTCAAAATTTTGCCTTAAAATTATACATTTTGCATATATTTTGTGATAAGTGATACAATTTAGTATAAACGTGATAAAATTTCTATTAAAAATTAATAATAGTCTCATAATTAATGATTCCGCGATGAGACGATCCCACACAAGACATGCTCTTTTCAAAATATATGTCATTAGGATGAATGCACACATATTATGAAAATAATTGATTTCTTACTATACCATTAATAAATTTTGAATTTCTATATTTAAAAATACGTACATTTATCTAAATATTTTAAATAATTTTAGGGATAATTTTAAAAAAATACAATTAATTCATATTGAAAAGTGCAAAACATCATCTAATTTGTAAATGAAATAAAAGATCAAAACACCATTTATTTTGAATAACAATAATATTTTCACCAGCAAAAGTTGGATAGCAAAACAATTTAATGAAAAAGGACAATAAATCATTTTCCTTTTGAAGACAAAAGAGACCATTTTATTTCAACTTTCCTTATAAGAGCGTCATACATAAATCTTTTTGACTGATTTATATACACACCATTTATATTGAGCACTTATTTAAATAATATTACTCATTTAATGAATAATATTACTCATTTCACTAAATAATATTATTAAAAATATTGTCTTATACACATCAATTAAATAATATTACTCGTTTTAATAAATGATATTCTTCATAAATTCAATGCTACGTGTTTCAAAACAAATACTCCATCCGTCCCAAAATGTTATGCACACTTCTTAGGACGAAAAACTAAGAAAAATTAATTTTGTTGACTTTTATAAGAATAAAAGGTAAAAGAAATAATAAAGTGTAAGAGTATTTTGAGTGATTTAATGAGATAAAATAGGAGAAGAATAAAATAGAGTATAATAAGAGTGATATTTTTAAATTTAAATGATATTGTGAGGGTATTAATATTGTGTAATGTTTCCTTTTTAGAAGTGTGAATAACTTGTTGGGACGAGACCGAAAAGGAAAGTATGCATAACTTCATAGGACGGAAGTAGTAATATTACTTACACGGACGTATCCAGAATTCGTTCCATATTGAGATATACATATCTCTGCATATATTTATGGATATTTGTTTGTTTGATTCTCTTCCTTGTATAGTTGGCAAGTTTGACTTCTTGTTCCTAAATTAAAGGAACCGATTGATATTGAAGGAAATCTCCTTCATTGTAGTTGTACATATATGGGTTTTACCCCATCTTTGTAAATATACAAAAATACAAAGAAATATCTTTTCTCAAAATTTCTCCTCTTGTGTCAAACTTATCATGGCACGAGGCAGGTTTAATTTTAAGATCCTAACGAGAAGCTTCCGCATCCTTTTTAGCAAGAACACATCAATGACGAAAGACGGCGACGGTAGTAAAGCTGGAACCAGCATTGATGTAAGTTCTCCTATTTCATTGGCTCGTCGATAGTCCGAGTCACGTATTTGTTTACGATCTCCTTAGCGATGGAAACTACGGAGATTGGTCCGAAGAAATGAGCAATTGCCTCTTCGCCAAAAATAAATTTGGGTTCGTGGATGGATCTATATCCATGCCACAAGAGGGTTCCTCTGATTTTCTTCCGTGGAAGCGTTGCAATGCCATGGTCAAAGGTTGGTTGATGGTGGCGATGGATAAGGAAATCCGGAGTAGTGTAAAACATGCAAAAACCGCACAAGAGATATGGAGTGATCTTGAAGAACGTTTTGGGAAAGAGAGCGCACCCAAAGCCTATGAACTCAAGAGAAACCTCACTCACACTCGTCAAGAAAAGATGTCGGTGTCGGCATATTACACAAAACCGAAAGGAATTTGGGATGAAATCAATTCCATTTCGTGATACCGAATGTTAGGATGAAAAAGATGTACTTAGTTTTGATGAGTTAAAAGTATAAGACTAGGATGACCAGTGAAAAACTATGTATGGCCGGTGATGTAATGTAATCTTTGTAAAATAGACTAAGTATAGGATAGTAAGATAAGGTTGTTCAAAGAAAGTCGGATGAAGACAAGAACAGAAAATCGATTTACGTCAAAGACAGACGAGGAGGAAGATCAAGACACTCACCAAGATAAAGTAACTTGAGACAAGGTGAAGAATTAGATAAGGTGAAGAATCGGACAGGGTAAGAAGTCGACGAGGCTAAAGAGTTAGTTAAAATCAAGAGTCGATACAACCGAACAAGAAGCGATTTCAAGAATTGGTTAATCGATTACAACCACCTACAACAAGAACAAGGAAGTTATAACCGTCATTAATGTAAGATCTATAAATAGGTTCATAGATTCAGAATTTCATAACTAAGAAACTTAGCAACCTAGCAATTTAACACTTTAGCAATCTAAGAATTAGAAGCTCTCTCCACGATCATTTGTATACACATCATTCACGAACACACTTAGTGTTCATTCATTTTCTCGGTGTTTAGAGAACACCATTTCATTTGAATCTTCAAAAGCCGGATAGAGATAGCATCATACTTGTAAGGTGAAGATACACGTTGTAAACAAAGAAAGGAAGAAAGAAGAAAGACAAGTAAGTAGAGTCCACTTCTTCAAGTTGAAGAAGGAGAGTGGATGTAGGATCGTTTGATCCGAACCACTATTAATCTGTGTTGTTTCTTCTTATTGTTTTTACTTGTTTTCATTGATTATTTCTTGATCACAAATTCAATATCCGATAAAGCTTTAGATCCTATTTGAATTGAGTTTAGTTGAAAAAAGCATTTCCATTGTAAAGTTGTTTTTGGAGTTGATAGATCATCTAAGCTTGAAAAAGTTTTTTGATAATCTATTCATCCCCCTTCTAGATTATCACTAGAAGACATCTGTTTACGTAATTAACTCATTCTAAAGGGACCCAACAAGTGGTATCGGAGCGGTGTTAAGTACAGTTTGCGATAAAAGATTTGTGGTCTTGAAATTTACGAGTTCTTGTTGAAATCGATTTCTTATTCTTGATTCACTAACATTTACGATAAGTTGTCTCTTAGTCTCTTGAATTACTATGTCATTTGTTAAAAGTAAGAAAACCGAGGAGTCTACGGAGTTCTCAATCGAGGAATATGATTATTGGAAGTTTAGAATGGAGAATCATTTAAAGGCCATTCACGACCGAATGGAAGAGGTTCTCGAGATAGGTCCAATAAAATTTCATCGAGGAGTTGTAAGCACTGGAGGTGAATCTTCGGTTACAAGAAGTCAACAAGAAAAGAAGAGTGCGGAATTAACAAATGATGAAAGGAAGATTCACAATTTGGATCAAGTTGCAAGAACTGCGAAATCATTGAAACATTGAGCAAGGATTGGATAGAAAAGGTTAAGAGATGCAAGACTGCTAAGGATATGTGGGAGACTCTTTGCAAGTGTTTGTGAAAGGTCGATCGAGTCAAAGAAAATAAGTCCGATCTGCTTTACATGCATTTGACACATTCAAAATGAAGGATGGAGAGACTATGGATCAATTGGACGTAAGACCCGACTAATCTTGTGAACAAAGCGCCGATTTGGGTAAGACTTACACTTGAGAAAGAAATCAATAACAAGGTACTCGAGATCATTGAGCAAAAGATGGAGGGAGAAAGCTAATATTCTCAAAGCGACACGTAATCTGTCCATCAATATCACATCATACTCTATTCTCTCATCTTAAAGCACTAGAATATGACATACACATTGAAGATGAAGAAGATGAGGCGAGTCATCTACATCTGGAAAAGCTGTGGCATTTCTTCATCAAGAAGATTATGAAAAGATTTCCAAGGCATCGATTTGTCAATCAAGGAGGAAATGACACTTTTGATCGACGATATGAGAGACTTAAGATGAAGTATAAAAGGAACAAGAGAGACAGTTCAATCGTCGAAAAATTATAAATCGTATAAGGAAGAGAAGTATTGAGATAATGACAAAAGAAGGATCCGTGAAAAGGTATAAATCACCAATCGACGAGGAGATAATAGTCGAAATCGATAGAGGAGATATCTGTTATACCATACTGCAATAAACCCGGTCACTATAGCTATGATTGTCCTCAACTTACTCCTAGAGAGAGAGAAGAAAAGAGGAAGAAGAGGGATAAGAGGTATGCTTTGATCAACGAGCACTTTTAGCGAAAAGGAGGAAACACATGAGACATCATCATCCTCCTTCTCATCTAGTTTCGGGTCGACAATGACATGTGCCTAATGGCTAAAGAGGTAAACTATTACTCATCATCGGATAATGATTGTGATAACTTGTCGAATCGATCCATGTCTTATTAACAAGCTTCTAAAAGATCGAAGACGGCTTTATCTCGCTTTATAAACAGGATAGAGATCGAAAATTTAAATTTAAAGAATCAAGTTCTTAATCTAACAAAGGAATATCGGTAGAACAAGTAAAAACTTGGATTGTACATTCAAGGGGGAATGTCAATCTAAGGCAAATACTAGTTCCTCATCCGAGAAAACCAATAAGTTAGAAAAAGAATTGAGTGCTTTAAAAATTAAATTTTCAAGTATCAAATCGGAGAATGAGAATTTTAAGAAGACTAATCGAGTTGAATCTCAAGTTAGGAAGTCTTAATAACTCTCAATCTGCGATTGATAACATCTTGATACCTCTCAAATGCTTAATGATAAAACCGGATTGGGTTTTGATAGAAACAAAAAGAATGATCCTATAAAACCAAGGGTTTTTATCAAAGCTACCGAGACTATGGAAAAGACAAAGCTTAGTCCGAAGAAATCTATGGAGCAAATCACCTCGTCGATATTTCTAAGAAGAAAACACGGACAAGGAGAAATGTTCCCAAAATAAATCCAAAGACTAAGTCAAAGCCTTTTCCAAAGTATAATGGCTTTGATGGTAGAAGCAAGTCATATCCATTCTTTCCAAAATATAAGGCGATCACTAGAGATCAACTCAATAAAATTGATCTAGGCAGATCTAATATTAGTGGATGGATATGGTTGCAAGATTCAATCATTGGTTTTGAAAAACTTAGATGTTTTTATCTGGATACCTAAGTATCAACTTAACGAGAAAGGACCCAATACACAAAGGGTACCTAAAAATTAAATCTGTGATTACGGGAGATAAGGAGATAGTTGAAAGAGGAGATGTTCTTGAAGTCATCCGGTATATAGACAGCGGATGTTCTAAGCATATGACTTATGAGAAAAGACTTCTTTCAAACTATCGGACAATATATGGACCACGAGTAATGTTTGGTGACAACAACTTTGGTCTAACTAAAGGAGTTGGAACCCCAATGATCGGAGATGTCGAGGTTAATGAAGTTTACTTTGTGGAATGATTGAAACATAATCTATTATCCTGCCTCGCAGCTTTTGTGACAAAGGATATTGTGTAAAATTCACTCATGATGCATGTTATATCTTGGATGGTTTAAACGAAAATATTTTACTTGCTGGAGTCGACAAGGCAATATCTATGTTGCAAACTTCAAGAGTTGCCCTAGGGATACTTGTCTTATTGCTAAGAGTTCGGAAGATTTAAGTTAGCTATGGCATAAACGTCTTAGTCACTTAAACTTCAAAACTCTTAACAAAATAGCAAGGAAATCCTTAGTCAAAGGACTCCCAGGATAAAATATTTTCAAAAGACCATATTTGTGATGCATGTCAAAAGGGAAAACAGGACGAAAACTTCTTTCAAGACAATAAATGGTCCTGCTTCTAAAAGGATTTTGGAACTTTTGCACATGGATCTTTTTGGTCCCGTTACACCTACGAGTTTTAGTGGGAGAAAATATACTTTAGTGATTATAGATGATTTTTCTAGATTCACTTGGGTTATTTTCTTGTACAAAAAGAATGAGATCAGAATAAAGATTCCAAAATTCCTCAAAAGAATTCAAAATGAAAAAGGACTAAATATTGTCAAGATTAGAAGTGATAAAGGTCTTGAGTTTCTCAATTCGTTTGTCACTAACTATTGTACCGAGAATGGTATAGCACATGAAACATCATCTGCAAGAACACCCCAAAGAAATGGAGTAGTTGAAAGGAGAAAGCAGAACCTTGAAGGAAGGCTGCAAGGACTATGTTATCTCGAGTATGATACTCCACACGAGGTTTTGGGCGAAGCCATTAATACAGCTTGTTTTGTTCAAAATAGGTGTTTAATTGTGAAAGATAAATGCAAAACCCCTTATGAAATATGGAAGGGTAGAATACCCAAAATTTCATATTTCCATATATTTGGTTGTAAGTGTTTCATCCATAATAATGAAAAATCTAAATTAAGAACCTTTGATGCTAAGATTGCAGATGGGATATTCTTAGGATACTCATGTATCCAAAGCATATAGAGTTTTTAATAAGATTACATTATGTGTAGAAGAAACACCTCATGTTATTTTTGACGAAAATTCTTTCAAGTCTAAGAGTACGGATAGCGTCACCAAAATAGTGAAGACCTCAACGTAATGAATATCAAGAAATCGAGTCAAGTTCTACTTACCGAATCGAATCAGGATGAGGAGGACATATCGGACTCAAATAAAGATAAGGAACACGAGACTACTTCCATGTCATCGATCGAGACAACTACACTACGGATGGACTAGAAGATATTCCCGAAGGTAATACGTAACCAATTGATGAAAATATCTCGAGATAAGACTTCATACTCATTAAAAGATAAAGGTAAGCGAGTATTGACTTATCATCCACTGAACAGATAATCGGAAGTTTAGATTGGAGTCGAGACAAGGACACGAGATAAACCAAGACTATCTGTTTAGTTGTTATGTATCATTACTCGAACCCAAATCTATTATCAAGCTCTAATCGACTCAAATTGGATAAATGCAATGCAAGAAGAATTAAATCAATTTCAAAGACAAGATGTGTGGGAGCTTGTTGAAAGACCCCATCATCAAAAAGTTATTGGAACAAAATGGGTTTTTAAAAACAAAAGAGATGAGAACAACATTGTGGTTAGAAATAAGGCTAGATTGGTTGCACAAGGTTATTCACAATCGAAGGAATTGATTATGATGAAACCTTCGCACCAATTGCTCGTCCTTGAAGCCATAAGATTGTTCTTAGCTTATGTTGCTTATAAAAGATTTATTGTGTTCCAAATGGATGTGAAATCTGCTTTTCTTAATGGAGTCATAGCCGAAGAAGTATATGTAGAACAACCTCCGTGTTTTGTCAAAGGAGACAAGGTATATAAGGCGAGGAAAGCTCTATATGGACTTAAACAGGCTCCTAGAGCTTGGTATGATACCTTATCTGAATATTTGACTCAAAATGGTTTTGTAAAAGGTAAGATAGATAGAACTTTATTTAGAAAAGAATCTGATAAAGGTCTCTTGTTAGTACAAATCTATGTTGATGATATTATTTTTGGATCAACTAATCTAATCTTGTGTGAAGAATTTAGTCATCTTATGAAGAATAGATTTGAAATGTCCATGATGGGAGAGATGACATACTTTCTCGGACTTCAAGTTAATGCATAAAGAAAGGAATTTTCATAAGTCAAGCAAAATATACCAAAGATCTTATTGAAAAATTTGGAATAAGTACTAGCCGAGAAGCCAAGATACCTATGATGACAAATTTTTCAATGGATCGGATGAGAAAGGGGAAGACACCGATCGACGCAGTATAGAGGTTTAATTGGCTCTCTTTTATACTTAAGCTGCTAGTAGACTGACATTTCTTTTGCGGTGGGTGTATGTGCACGCTTTCAAGCTAAACCTAAAAAGAGTCATCTTGAAGCTGCAAAGAAGATACTAAAGTATTTGAAAAGTACAATCTATGTAGGGTTGTGGTATCCGGTGACGATAACTTCGAGTTGTCGGGATACTCGTATTGATTTTGGTGGGTGTAAGATAGATAGGAAATCTACATCCGGAACTTGCCAATTTCTCGGGAAGTAAGCTGATTTCATGGTTGTCTAAGAAACAAACCTCTGTAGCTACTTCTACTGAAGCCGAGTACATGGCACCGGGAGTTGTTGCTCATGGTGATCCGGATCGACCAACAACTAAGGGACTATAATATTATCACCAAAGATGTACCAATCTTTTGTGATAGTAATAGTGACATAACTATTACCTAGAACCAGTCTTACATACCAGGTGCAAACATGTTGATATTCGTCATCATTTCATTCGAGATCATGTGGAAAAAGGTAATATCAGACTAGAGAAGATCCCGACCGATTATCAAAGGGCAGACATCTTAACAAAACCACTAGCGGAGACAAGGTTCAAAGATCTTTCATTAGAATTAGGATTATTAGATGCTACCTCGGTGATCTATAATCTTTTCTTTATTGATTGTTTCTTTGATTCTCGTTTATGATATTATGTTTAGAAAGTAATATCGGAGACTTGTTAAAAATCACATGGAAAATCACAGTAGTGATATCATTGATCTCCTATAAGGAATCAAGAATCAAGGATTTATCTATTGGTTTTAAACTAACTTGATATTTACTTGTCTAGACTGAAGTAATCCAGACAAATACATCATAATCGGTGATCGATCAAAAGACAGATGAGTATATGTACCTTGTCCGAATTACTCACAAAAGATACTAATAAGTTTGCTCAAGTGTTTTTGATTTCAGGAAAATCTAAAGTTAGATTCTAGAATCTTTAGTTAAGTGAATAAGGCATATCTCATCCGATCGGATACACGAGAAAAGGGAGACAATGTTCAATCCAGACACGGTTAAAATCACGGGGAGCTTTTCTAACTTTTTATGTTTAAAAAAATTATGTCTATTAGATCACATAATTAATATGTGAATTTAATATCATAATTAGTTGTTCATTAAATAAAAAAAAATTAATTCACTCGAGGTTCTTTTTAAAATTTGTTTTAAATAAAATAAAGGGTTCTTTTTAAAAAAGATGCATTTTTGAAAATAAAAGAGATAATATTTCGATTTATCTCTCCAATTAATCGAAAAGATTTTACAAATCAAGTTACTCCTTGTCGAGAAGTTACTATCGAGACAGAAATTTTATCAAATAAAGCTTTGAAATACACCGAGTGACATTCACGCGCAAGAATTGGAGGCGGTTTGAGATATGAACCGTCAACAGTTCACACGCGACATATTTAATATTATTCGTGCACTTTTCAAAACAAATCAGCATAATTGCATTTAATGCTGGCACGAAAGCCAAAATTTACACTTTTGCAGTCAATTATGAGTTTTGATTAGTTTATTATTAAATTTTTTCCATATAAATAAGAGATCGTGGTGCATAATAACTTACGCACATAATTACCTATTCATATTCACTCAAAATCCCTTTCCCTCTAAAAACCTTTAAAAGCTGTTCTAATGGCGGAATCAAAACCAGAGTACAAGATTTAATATGATCATGCCTCCATTAGAGATCGCACTAAATCGAGATGTCGTGGAATGGGACATTTCCACCGATCCGTAAAACCAGAGAGATTCTTCAACTTCTTGAAACTAGAGGTTTGAAAAGATACTGCTCAATGAAACCCTCTAAGCCAAAAACCCTCGACGATCTTGCCGCTGAATTCCTAACTAGAGCCAAAGCAATCGACCTTTGGTTTAGAAACGCGTATCCGAACCTTAGGAAAGAAGCGAGAAAAATTCATGTTTCCATTCCGACATTGGAGAAATATTTGGCCTAAGTACCACCGGCGGAAATCCATTTTTATATAAAACTAAGGAATATTTGGAAAGTTATAAGATGATGGCAAGGAGATCCTAGAAAAATAAAACCGCAAATTTGAAAAAGGGGATCTTTGAGGAGAAAATATCGATCACGATGCTCATCTTGACTAAATGCATACTGGGGAGCAAAGCAGAGTCACAACGGGTTGACTAAGCCGAGGATATCTTGTCGAGGGCCATTATAGACGGAGCCGATATTAATCGGGCTCGGAGACGGTGTATTCTCGATCCGATGGAGGAAAAGAAGAAATTTGTAAAGAAAGAATCATTAAAGGACCTAGTGAGGTGGTCTCTTACAAAATCACAAGTATGATGGCCAGGATCACCATCATACTTGAACACAAAATTGGAGCAGATAAGCTCGACCGGGAGACGAGGGTGAAGAAATTCACAAAGCGAGTATGGTCTCGCTCATCAAGGATGAGAAACCCTTCGGGCTGAACTTCAAAGGAGATACTCCACCTCCATCACCTAAGAAGAAGGCTTCTAAGGCCAAGGGTAAGAAGAAAGTGGAGACGGTGTTAGCCGATGAATCATCGTCTGAGGAGACGGAGACCGAAGCCGAGGAAGAGGAGGAAGAGGAAGAGGAAAGGACAGCTTCCCAAGGGGGAAGTGTCGCGGCCGAGGAGGCCGGTGTGTCGGGCAGAGAAACCAGTGGACATCTCATCCGGAGATGATCCCGAACAAACTACGAAGCCCAATCTTCCACATCATCTTCTTCCTCATCCGAGGTCAAGAAACCCAATCTTCATCATCCCACCTGGGCGATGAAGAGGCAGACAAGACCGCCGCCTCCGAGCCTCTATAACGGTCTACTCCCAAAAGTCCAACACAAACCCAACCCTCATCGACCCATTTTATTTCCTATCCACATCTCAAATGTAATCCCATCTATACTCTCTTCTTCCAAACCCAACTGGAGTTATGGGACCAACAGAGGAATCCCTTCGAATTATTGGGAAGAAGTTCTTACTACATAAAGAGCACAACTTTGAAGAATGAACCCGAGTGTTGGAGGAGTTAGTAGATGTGTGGCTATTATGGAGAATAAGGACAGAAAGCTTTGAGGAGACGGCTATCCTAATAGCTGAAGTAGGAGGGAACAACTTGTCCCCGTGGGAGAAAGAGGTTTTGAAAAAGGCGAAGCTAAAATCCTTCTTGGATATTCCGACGGAGAGCATGTTCTTCGATTATATCTGCATAGGGTATACTTCGTAGACATGCGGCCAACGGAGGAAACTCGAGAGGAAGTCGAGAAGAGGAAAGAATGGTGGAGGTTGAGAGGTCCGAGGAAAGGAGAGAAGAGCCGGAGTTGGCCACTGGAGGAATTGGAGAGGAGCCAGGAGATGGCAATGGGTGGAGCTGCCGATGAGCCACTGGGATGGATATTGGGAGGCACAAATAGAACAGAGCAGCGAGTCCCCGCCGGTGGAGGAGCCAGCTAGGGTTGAAGCAGAAATTCCTATGGAGACGATAGATTTAACTCTATCTTCTCCATCCGAAGATGTCAAAGGACCCTCCACGTACGTGTCTATATCGAATTTAACATGCTTTGAAGGAGGAGATGTTAAGTCCGAAGGAAGCTAGTCTCAAGGCTCTACAGATTGTTCCAGAATGATAACTTCTTCGATCAAGGAAAATATAGAGGCCGTTGTTCTAGAGAAGACCAAAATCGACCTCTATTTTTCAAGGATCGAGACATGAGGAACAGATGGCTGAAGTGAAGAAGAAAATTGATGTGGATATGAACTCACGAGGATGAGTGGAGTCAAACAATACGTTCGTTTCGCCATATCGAAATCGAGATTCAGTTGAAGACCAAGTGAAAGAATCCTCGGAAAGCTAAGGAGGCCTCATTTCATCAAGTGCCGAAAATGCACTGGCCATGGAAAATGATAGGCAGACGATCCTAAAGCAATTTATAGACGGAGAGTTCCAGAGGACTCGAGGCAAGAAAAGAAATGAACAGCTAGAGCAAAAGACAGGCATGTTCGACATGAGTGATGGGACAAATTGAACAAGTAGCCACTATCTCGCAATACCCGTTTGCTGATGCTAAAAAGGGGGAAGATAGTGTGCTCAAGAAAAGAATAGACGAGCACGATGACAAGATCATTGCCACTGAACATGAAGATAGAAGAGCTGAAGAGCTGAAAGTTGAGGAGGAGAAGAGGAAAGATAAGAAGGACAGTCGAGAGAAGGTCTTAAAGAAGATAAGAGCTGAACCCAAGTACTAAAGAAGCTCCGTGCAAGATCTTGCTCCAATCACATCTCCTTCGGATCATCTAGGACAGCTCAAACTTCAAAGAAAACCCAAGTGAAATAGATGAGGAAGAAAAAAATTAGGAAGAGGAAAAGAGAGGAGAAGGAGAGGTATAAACGAAGGTATGCCAAGAAGAGAAGGGAATAGGAGAAAGCAGCAGGGAAATTTTACGATAGATCATTGAGAAGATGGGTTCGGAAAAGAACAAGATGAGCAAGGCGAGGGGATGTCTTGAGGCCAGTTCATAGAGGTGAGGTCGTTCCCAAAGAAATCCTACTCATGGCAGATCGGGTGAAGTGGAGACCCTTTGAAGTTGATTGGGTCTTCCGGTTTCACGTATGCAAAAACATCAAATGGGGTTTGGATGAGAACGCCGCATTTCACAACCGGCCGGAAGAAAGGGATCCTTCGATGTATGAATATGTAATAGACCTTGCTCATGAGGAGTTCAATGCGAGACGTCGTTGCACCTTCCTATTCCCAGATGGAGCCCTCTCGACAAGCGATGGTCGTCTGGACTGGAGAAAATCAAGCGGTGATTATCAAAGCTGAATCCATAGCCGATCTTGCAGAGGGTGGTGAAACAATCTCATTAAAGAAGTGGGTCTTTGACTGACTTAAAATTCGGAGGAAGATAAGTGGTATGACTAGTTCTCTGCTTTTTTTTTTCATCCTATCTCGATCATTATCCGACTTGCATGAAAGTGAAGATGTGAATTGATTTTGAATAGATCTTTTGACCTACTTTCCGAATCATTGATTAACTTTAAAACATCTTAAAACTAATATGCTCAACTATTCAGCCTCTGTTACATAACTTGATTAAGACTTATTAAGACATCTATAATCAAATAGAATGAAATAAGTTAATTGTCTTATGTTGATTATCGATTCTTAATCATCGATTATATGGTCTAATTGCTCGATTATCTAATTCATGTTTATCTAATCATCTCGTTGATAATACTTGATTGTTCTAATTATACCGATTATGTGACTTCATTGATTATCCTCACTTTCCAAGATTACTAACATTTCCTTTTCTTGAAATGTGTTTTAACATCATCAAAAAGGGGGAAGCTGTTAGGATGAAAAAGATGTACTTAGTTTTGATGAGTTAAAAGTATAAGACTAGGATGACCAAATTTGAAAAACTATGTATAGCCAAATGATGTAATGTAATCTTTGTAAAATAGATAGTAAGATAAGGTTGTTCAAAGAAAGTCAGGATGAAGACAAGAACAAAGAATCGGGGCGACGTCAAAGACAGACGAGGAGGAAGATCAAGACACTCACCAAGATAAAGTAATGAGACAAGGTGAAGAATCGATAAGGTGAAGAATCGACAGGTAAGAAGTCGACGAGCTAAAGAGTTAGTTAAAATCAAGAGTCGATAACCGAACAAGAAGCGATTTCAAGAATTGGTTAATCATTACAACCACCTACAACAAGAACAAGGAAATTATAACCGTCATCAACAAAAGATCTATAAATAGGTTCATAGATTCAGAATTTCATAACTAAGAAACTTAGCAACCTAGCAATTTAACACTTTAGCAATCTAAGAATTAGAAGCTCTCCACGATCATTTGTATACACATCATTCACGAACACACTTAGTGTTCATTCATTTTTCGGTGTTTAGAGAACACCATTTCATTTGAATCTTCAAAAGTCGGATATAGATAACATCATACTTGTAAGGTCAAGATACACGTTGTAAACAAAGAAAGGAAGAAAGAAGAAAGACAATAAGTAGAGTCCCTTCTTCAAGTTGAAGAAGGAGAGTGGACGTAGGATCGCTTGATCGAACCACTATAAATCCCGTGTTGTTTCTTCTTATTGTTTTTACTTGTTTTCATTGATTATTTCTTGATCACAAATTCAATATACGATAAAACTTTAGATCCTATTTGAATTGAGTTTAGTTGAAAACTGTTTCTGTTGTAAAGTTGTTTTTGGAGTTGATAGATCATCTAAGCTTGAAAAAGTTTTTGATAATCTATTCATCCCCCTTCTAGATTATCACTAGAAGACATCCTGTTTACGTGATAAACTCATTCTAAAGGGACCCAACACCGAAGTGTACGTGTGGCAAGTGCACATGCCAATTATCAAAGCTTTTCATCGAAAGGAGTGAGAAGGAGTGAATCTACGAAGTTTCTCATGGGACCGGACGATGCTTTCAACACCATCAAGATGCAAATCATCGAGTATGAAACCGCTTCCAAGCCTTGGGGCGACTTATCATCGATTGCGAAGACGAGCGGCAACGGCTCATATAGAGTTCACGAAGGCCAACCGTTGATGGTGCAAAGCATTCCGTATACGGCGGCATGAGAACCAAGATCGTGGTGGCAGAGACAATACCCCTCCGAGATGTGACAATTGTGGAAAACTTTGGCACACCATCGAAAATTGCTACGAGATAATTGGCTACCCAGAAAATAGTCGAAAACACAGGGAAAGCGAAAGGGAAGGAGACGACCAAAAACTCGAGAAGAAGCAGACACCCAGTGGCCGCGGTTGTTGATGCAGGCTCCACGAGCGTGAGCCCTTTTTCGGGTTTTTCTCCGAGCAACTAGCACAATTGAGGGATTTCCTCAACAATAGTGCCGACGCTATGACCGCCTCTTCTATAAACATGGCTGGTAAGACCTATTCTCGTACACCATGGGTGATAGATTCCGAGCAACGGAACACATCACACACGAGCAGAGTATTATTAAGTCCTCTACAGATACCGGCACCGAAATACCAGTTAAAATTCCTAATGGGGATAGGGTTCCGGTTCGGTGTGTTGGTTTGGTTGATTTGCCTAATGGCTTGAGTGTTGAATGTGTATTGCATGTGCCGGATTTTCAATGCAATCTTCTCTCGATTAGTCGACTCACAAAAGATCTCAATTGTGTGATGACTTTTTTTCCTAATTTTTGTACCATGCAGGACTTAGCTTCGAGGAACCCGATTGGAGTGGGTAAGCGGCGTGGTGGTCTATACCTTCTAGAGCCGAGTTGATGACAATCGAAGAGCCTTTTCAACAACTCTGTTGATTCGAGAAGTATGGCATAGACGATTGGGACACGCCTCAGAGTAAAACTTCAAAATATTTTATCTTTGAATAAAGCTTTGAAAGGTCCTTGTGAACCTTTCATAAAAGCCAAACAGACTAGAACTCCTTTCTCTTCTAGTTCTATTCGATCTGTTGCTTGTTTTGATCTAGTGCATTGTGACATTTGGGATGGATATAAAATTGTTTCGTTCATAGGAGCGTATTATTTTCTCACTATTGTCGATGATTTCAATGGGGTGTTTGGGTTTACTTGATGAGATTTAAGTCTCAAGCATGCAAATATATCCAGTTGTTTTGTAATATGGTAAAAACACAATTTGGAAAATCATGAAACGCATAAGAACTGATAAAGGTGGTGAATTTGACCACATGAAATGATGGATTATTATATGAAGTTTGGAATTGTTCTTGAAACTTCTTGCATTAATACACCACAACAAAATGGTGTCATTGAACGAAAGCATAGACACATTCTTGAAATTGCTAGGGCCTTACGTTTTCAAGTGAATTGCCCATTATATTTTGGGGAGAATGTGTTTTGACGGCCGCTTATATTATAAATAGACTTCCTTCTAAAGTTATTCAAAACCGTACCCGTATGAGATTTTGTTAGGCAAAAACCCACTTATGAACACTTGAGAGTTTTTGGGTGTCTTGTGTTTGCCAAAGATACAAGAAAAGGAGGGGACAAATTCGATGAGAGGGGGAGGTCATGCATTTTTGTGGGATACCCACATGGACAAAAGGGTTACAAGGTGTACGACATTAAGAGTAAGAAGATGTACACTTCTCGAGATGTAAAATTCTATGAAGATGTTTTCCCATTCTCGTCCCATGTTGACAAAATTCAACAAAGTCAAAAATATTTCTTATGATGATGCGGCGAACATGATCGAGACGGTTGAGGGTGGGTGCACCAAGTGCAATGTGAGGACGAAAGGGGCATTTTTGTGATTGATGAGGATAATGGGCAGAATGGTACACGACATAGTAGCAGTGGTTAGGCGACAACCTGTCTCACCTTCAAGAGTATGAAGTCGAGTTACCGAGATCTATAGACCACACGCAGCCCACATTCAATTTCGTTTCCTCGACGGTACACCCTCTCACCAATTACATTTCTTATGATAAGTTTTCTCGTTGCTCACAAATGCTTCTTGACCGCCATCAATAATATTGATGAGCCAAAATTTTATTCTCAAGCGGTCAAGTCACAAGAGTGGCGTGATGCAATGAAGAGGGAAATTGATGCGTTAGAAGCCAATGGAACGTGGAGCCTAGAATCATTACTCCCGGCAAACGTGCTATCGACTCAAAATGGGTTTATAAGGTGAAGTATAAAACTACTAGAGAAGTTGAGCGTTACAAAGCGCGGCTCGTTGCCAAAGGCTTCACACAGTTGAAGGCATCGATTTTCATGAGACATTTGCCCGGTGGCAAACCGGTTCTGATTCGTTGTTTGTTAGTCATTGCCGTAAAGAAAGGGTGGATTATTCATCGGTTGGATGTGAATAATGCGTTCTTGCATGGTGACTTAGTTGAACACGTCTACATAAAGGTTCCGCAAGGATTTGCCAAGCCGGGAGATGCTAGAGTTTGCAAGTTACGTAAATCCCTTTATGGCTTACGCCAAGCATCGAGAAATTGGTACCACAAGTTTACTAATGCAATTATTGATCTTTGGATTCAAGCAATCGCATGCAGATCACTCATTGTTCATTTTTAGACGAGGACACATCTACATTGCAGCCCTAATCTATGTAGATGATGTGATTCTCATGAAAATAATGCTAAGAAAATTCGGAGATCAAGGCATATCTTGATCACAAGTTTAGCATAAAGGACCTCGGTCCTTTGAAGTACTTCTTGGGCATTGAGGTAACACGCTCGGATAAAGGTATTGTGTTGAGTCAACGTAAATACACTCTTGATATATTAAAGGATTGTGGCATGGAGGGTTGCCGTCCCCAGCTTGTTTCCCATGGAGCAAAATACCGCTTATACTCTTGATGAAAATGGAGTAGTGGTGGACGTGTTGCAGATGCAGTCGTCTTGTTGGGAGGCTCCTCTATCTCACGGTGACACGGCCAGATATCTTGTATGCTACGAATGTGTTAAGTCAATTTGTGTTGTCACCTCGCCAATCACACATGGATGCATGTGCCGCGAGTCGTCCGCTATCTAAAGGGAACACCTGGACAAGGTTTGTACTTACTAGCGGTGGAAGTCTAAGCCTTGCCGCGTCGTGATTCGGATCGGGGCCGCCCAATGACACGACGTTCGGGGCGGGTTATTTCATTGCGTTGGGAGGTTCGCCTATTTCTTAGCGTGCAAGAAACAGACCGTGGTCTCACGATCATCTGCCGAAGCCGAGTATCGTGCGATGGCAACCACTGTCGGTGAGCTCTTGTGGCTTCGATGGTTGTTGATCGACTTTGAAGCACAACAAATAGAGCCTACTCCACTTTACTATGACAATCAAGCCGCCGGCATATTGCAAACAATCCGGTATATCATGAAAGAACTAAGCATGTCGAAATGGACTGTTATTTTGTGAGGGAACGTGTTGAATCTAAGGATATCGAGCCTCGGCAAATATCCACCGTGATCACCTAGCGTGACGTTTTCACTAAGGCACTTGGTTCGGACAAATTTTGACGGCTTTGTTGGCAAGTTGGGTTTTCACGATCTTCACCGTCCGCCTTGAGGGGAGTATTGAGATATACATATCTCTGCATATATTTATGGATATTTGCTATTTGATTCTCTTCCTTGTATAGTTGGCAAGTTTGACTTCTTGTTCCTAAATTAAAGGAACCGATTGATATTGAAGGGAATCTCCTTCATTGTAGTGGTACATTTTACCCCATCTTTGTAAATATACAGAAATACAGAGAAATATCTTTTCTCAAAACTTCTCCTCTTGTGTCAAACTTATCATTCCAAGGGAGGCGAATTATTTAATAAAGCAAAAAAATAATTTTTTTTTTTAAAATCTAAGAGGGGCGAAATGACAAAATATTAATAGTTTAAGGTATAAATAAATTTTTTTATACACCCTAAATTCGTCCCTACTCATTTCTTTCTAGAAATATTCTCTTTCTCTTTTTTTTTTAAAAAAATCACCCTCCTTTCAAGTTTCAAGTCGAGGGATTGCATTGCACGACTGAAACAGAATCCAAGTGGACCCAATTTCGAGAATTGGAATAAGTCTTTTTGAATAAAGATACAACAGAGACAAACATCCTAACATTTTATCAAGAATATAAATTGGTCTAGTGGCACTTCCGTAATTCCCAGAAAAACAACGGGCTTTCCTGCTGGTGTAGTCTAGCGCATCTCCACGCATTCTAAATTTTCATCAACTTTCCTTCGCCTCCATTTTCCCACCCCCTCCCTCTCTCTCTCTCTCTCTCTCTCTCTCTCTCTCTCTCTCTCTCTCTCTCTCTCTCTCTCTCCTCCTTTCTTGTTGAGTAGCTTAAAACCTCAGCACCCCCGCCAACAGCCACTTCCCTTTTCTGTGATTCTCTCTCATAGGGTTGCACATTGGAATCTTCATCACTAACCTCTGCGCAACTGAAAAGCAGACGGAAAATGAAGGAAAAGTTTCTAATAACTTTTCTTTGAGTATATGTATATTTTGGTGTGTGTGTTTTGAAATTTTCTAATGTGTTTTAAACTTGCAATCAATGACGTTACTGATATATTGTTTTATCTTATTGCGTAACGTACAGGGGTATTTGTTGGCCCATTGATGTACTCATTTTCAATTTGCTGGTAATTCTCTACCCAACGTCACTCGTATCATTGTTTTTTTTTCCTCTTCTCTTATTTGAAAATTTGGATGATGTTTTTGTTGAACGAGTTTGTATGTGCTTCATCTGTAATTGCAGTTTTTCTGCATTTCTGTTTAATACAATTTCCTTGTCAAAATAATACATAAAACACACATGCAGTTTTTGTTCCCTTTTTTGAATTTTTGTTTGGAGAGAAGGTAGAGGCGGGATCGCATGTCCTTGATTTTAGGATGGCTTAAAAGATTTCAATCCTCTGAATTCTGGTACTCGTGTGATCAACGAGTAGTCTTCTGTTCAAAATAAAATGTGACTTTTTTGCTCACAAAAAGGCAAAACTGGACTGCATTATTCTTCATTTTCCATTGAAATCTCACAGTGCCAAAAACATCAATTTACTGTTACATGGTAGTTGGAAGAATCTATAGTGAGTGTAATTTTTATTTTTTAGATTATCTGTTCGTACAAATACTTGTGTGAAGAGGAGGGGCGTACAAAGTAAAATGTCATCCAGAGGGGGCTCATCACAGCTGAATTCACAGCTGCAGCGGCGGATTTCGCGCACTCAGACAGCGGGAAATCTTGGGGAGTCTGTCTTTGACAGTGAAGTAGTGCCTTCCTCTCTGGTAGAAATTGCCCCCATTCTTCGTGTTGCCAATGAAGTGGAACCTAGCAACCCTCGTGTCGCCTACCTCTGTAAGCTTTGAATTATTTTTTATTTTTAAAAATACGGGTTCAAATTTGATGTGTGTATGTGTAGGGAGATAGATATGTTTCCATAAAAAATTGTATTTGTGGTTGTGTATATATTCTTACATTCCATATGCTGTTATCCTGTATGAGAACAGAGAAGGTTAGAACTGTATATACTGACTACCAAGGCTTTGAAATTATGTTATTGATGATTGGCTTGTAGTGATTAGTTGATATTTTCTTCAGAATGCCCATTCCTTGTTAGAGAAAGCAGTATAGCTGCTAGGAAGAAAAATTGTGTCATTGCACCCACTGCCTTCTTTTGGAATTTTACTTTCGTCAAAATTTGTAATTTGTTAAAATCACATTAAAATTTCAAAGTCCTCTTTCCAGTTGCTTAATCCTTCTCAAAATACCCAGAAACTTCAGATATATTTGTTTAGTATAGGCCTAGGAGTACACATATAAGATATTTTAATTGCTTTGATATCTTTGCTATGTTTGATGACTTATGATATAAGACTATAGCGTGACTATTGCTGACATGTAACTGAAGTTCATTCTTGTTTTTCTCGAATTTTCAATTGCCTTTTCCATTATTACGTCCTTTTAACCATGTACTTGAATTATATAGGTAGGTTTTATGCTTTTGAGAAGGCTCATAGGTTGGATCCCACTTCAAGTGGACGTGGTGTTCGCCAATTTAAGACAGCTCTTTTGCAACGTCTTGAAAGGGTAAGTACAAATATCTTTTCAGTATGTATGATACTAATCTGTTTTCATTTACATTCTAAAGAGGCATTACTTAGAAGCAAGTGGGAAACTGCTTTTAATTTGTATCTGCTAATTTCATATATCCTGTAGATCTATTCTAGATCTGTACTTTTATATTAGCTAACTGTTGTGGTAGAATTCTCCAATGTCAAGTGTTGCTAGATTTGTTGTTACAAAAACTTGTTGTGGATGTGGTAGTTCACTTTTTAAGGGGCTTGCTTTAAAAATGCTTTAGGGAATGACTGTTCATGGATTTAAATTCACAGTTTCAACCTATGAAATATCTTACTATTTTAATTGCCGGCACTAATGCTCTTAGGAAAATGATCCTACCTTAATGGGAAGAGTGAAGAAAAGCGATGCACGTGAAATGCAGAGTTTCTATCAGCATTACTACAAAAGTATATCCAAGCTTTACAAAATGCTGCTGACAAAGCTGATCGGTGAGTTTTTATCTATTTCTCATCCTTTTTATCTCTTGGAAGGTGGAATCATGTCAAATAAATGATTGCTAGTGAAAATGCTAACATTTGTCATTCTTTGTGTTTGACTTCTTACAATTTACAGTGCCCAGCTGACAAAAAGCGTACCAAACGGCTAATGTGCTCTTTGAGGTTTTGAAAGCAGTTAATCAGACACAATCTGTGGAAGTTGACCGTGAGGTAAATTCTGGTATTCTTCTCTGGTTGCATATCCAGGAATCTTTATAATCTTGAACAATCATAAGCAGAACTAATATGTTATGCGTGGTTGCTATTTTAATGTTGTGCATGATTGTTTTATTGATTTTTAATTGCAGATATTGGAAACTCATGATAAAGTTGCTGAAAAGACAGAGATATATGTACCTTATAATATTCTACCTCTTGATCCTGATAGTGCAAATCAGGCAATCATGAAATATCCAGAGGTCTATTCTGAAATAACCTAGTCCCTGTTTGTTGTCAGTTTCCGTTGTTTATGTTTTTGAATCTGATGATTTTACTTCTATAATATTTTTCTGTAATAATCTTAATATCCAGATTAAAGCTGCTGTCCATGCACTTCGGAACACTAGAGGTCTTCCTTGGCCTAAAGATTACAAGAAGAAAAAGGATGAAGATATCCTTGACTGGCTTCAATCTATGTTTGGATTTCAGGTGATATATTTTAGTTTTGTTGCTGTCTTATCCATTTTTAAATAATAAAATCAAATTGCTGTTATATGTCTCTACTTATATAAAAGCACAATAATGCCTAAAAGAAAAGGTTCCCGCCAAAAACACTTGCCAAAAATAGAATTTTGTAATGAAAAAATAATCGCAGCTGCGCATGTTGTTCACGTGTCACGAAAGAAGAGTGGTCTTAATTGCATGCACCAAACCCAATGCATTTTTCTTTTTTAATACTTTTAACCTGCAAGTTCTAAGCTCGATAAGTTTTTGTTTCAAATCTATTTTGCACGATCGTCTTTTTATGATCTTTAGATTGACATCCATATTATATATAACAAAAATATTTTTTAAATATTTCTTTTATTAATTTTTTAATTATTATGAGTAGAATTTTGGATTTTTATTTTTGATTATATTAATTTTATTGAATTTTGATATAATTGTATGAAGTTTATTACTTGTGGTGAGTTTAGTACATAAAAATTATATAACTAATTAAGTACTTGTGAGACATATGACACTTTTACAAAATTCATGTATTAATATAAAGGAAAATGAGTAAATATTATGTACAAAGTTCATTTAATTTAGATTTCTCTCACATCTCATCGCACACTACTAAAATGGAAAATGAGTAAATATTATGAACAAAATACATTTAATTTAGATTTCTCCACAACCCATCGCACACTACCCGGTTTCAAAATAAAATTTATTAGTATGCAAAACCGTGCATCACACTTGAGAATTTCTAGTTTTTTTAGCTCGAGTAGGTTCAGATTTTAATAGAGTTTGGTCCATTTTATTAACATTACTGTTGACCGTTGACCTGCAGAAAGATAGTGTGGCAAATCAAAGAGAGCATTTAATTTTGCTGCTTGCAAATGTACACATACGACAGTTTCCAAAACCTGATCAACAACCCAAGGTTTGCTTTCTTATCACTCACCTCTCTAACTCAGTTATTTTTCTTGCCAAGGGCTTACAGATAATTCTCATTTATACCATTAGATGCACTTGTTTCTCTTGTGTTTCATTATTATCATAGTTAGTTGATATTTGGATTTCAATATCTTTGACATCCGACCATTGTTTAAAAAGGATTAAGTCCATGTTAACAAATGATTTTTAAAATTAAAACCTAGCAATACATACATTTTATCAATACACAAATTGTGTGGGATCTAGTATTACAAGCTTCCCTTTTTAATATGTTAGCTAACACCTTTGTCTCATGCTATGCTGTTGTGCTACTCCAAGACTATTACAGGGGTGTTTGTAAGAGATTATAATCACCTATAATCTTTTTGCTTTTGCTTCAAAAAAAGTAGATTTGATTGTTTTTAAATAAAATGCTTCTGCTTAAATTAATCATTTAGAATTCATAATCTAAAAGCTGAGATGTGTGCTTCTAGCTGATTCTGCTCCTCACTAATAATTTACGTAATTTAAATTATCCAAACACTCAGTTTTCACTTCTTACAAATTTTACAGACACTCACCACCTTTACTATTAAACTATTATTCTTACAACACTACAGTAAACCACTTCGTCAAAAGCATGATTTTTTTCAAACACCCCTCGCATCGCATAAAGATGTTTGTCCTGCATCTTGATCCTGTTTTTAAGTGTAGTCAACAATATTGATTATCCATGCATCTGGATTAAATGCTTACATAGTTGAAGCAAGAAGCTAAATAAAAAATTGTGAATCAATCTCTTCAGTCTTCTACAACTTTTATGTAGACAGTATATATAGTTTGGATCTGTTTTTAGTTTTAATCTATTGCTCAGACATTCACAATGCAGAAATAGTTTCACCTTCCACAAACAAATGGCACTTGGAAGTTTGATTCAATTCAAAGGAGTTAAAATTACACATTAATTTAGAAGATCGTTGAAGCCTCAAATAATTCTGATGCACTATTAGCTAATATGATAACTGTCTTCTCTTACACGAATCGCTGTTGGTGGTGGGGGATCATTTAAATTTATTTTACATCATTTTCTTGTGCAAAAAGTGATCTCTACATTTGTTTGTGGTTTTAGTTAGATGAGTGTGCTCTAGATGAAGTGATGAAGAAGCTTTTCAAAAACTACAAGAAATGGTGCAAGTATTTAGATCGGAAAAGCAGCCTCTGGTAAGTTCCTTATATCATTGTTGTTATAATGGTATACTGCTGCATATATAAGTATCTATGTTAATGATTAGATATTACAAGCTTTAGCATTATTACTGGTGTTAATCTTTTATTACTAATCCATGAAAGAAAATATAGTCTCAACTACTAATATTATTTTAATTCGACGTTTGTATTTTGCTGATTCGTCTTGGTTTTATTCAATTGCAGGTTGCCTACCATACAACAGGAAGTGCAACAGCGTAAATTGTTGTATATGGGGCTTTATCTTCTTATATGGGGAGAAGCTGCAAATTTAAGATTCATGCCCGAGTGCCTCTGCTACATCTATCATCATGTATTCTTTCAAATACTTAATGCCTCCAATAACTAGATGTGTTAAAACAAAGAATGATTTATTGGCCTGGAGTTACCCTTTGTTGCAAAGTGGGGGACATTATAAAGACTCCAGCCTGTTATATAATATAGAAACTATTATATGGTTTTCTTATTTATGAAGTTTATGATGAACAAATTTTGATGGTAATAGCGTAAAGCTAAGCACCTAAGAGAGTAGTATAATCTTGATTGTCGAAGAGATTAAAATGTAAGGAGGCAGCTTATATTATGCTATGATGTTGTGAGTCTTGTGGCTCAAGCTATTTTGGGGTTTAATGGCCTTATTGAATAATGCTTTCAAATGAAATCATTTGCTGGCACAAAGCCTTTTTATGATCCTGGAGGAAAAATAAAATAAAATATGATGAAACCCCTTCTCCAAGTTCTGCCGTAACAATTTAAGTATTCCTTTTTGGTACTTAAGTTGGGAGACGATTAGGGATTCTTAGCTATCCTCCCCTAGCTATATACTCCCTCCATCCTGGTATGAGTTACCCGTTTCTTTTGGGCACAACGAGGAAGGTAAGATAATATAATATAGATATAGTACAAATGATGTGATGGAGAGAGAAGAAAAAGTAAGAGATTTAGATAAAAGTAAGGGTAAATGAGTGGCATATGTGTAATTAATAGAAAAGTGTAGGGATATAAATTTAGTGGGTAGTTGCCAAAAATAGAATGGGTAACTTATATTGGGACAAACCAAAATGGAAAAATGGGTAACTTATAGGGGGACGGAGGGAGTATATTTTTATACCTAGGCTGTAGTGCTTGAACATGTAGACAATTATTAGCTATACATATTTTGATCTGTGCATTGGAATTGGTACTGTTTGTTAACTGTATCTTATTTTATCTTCGATGCAATGGCACTAGAATTGGAACTATAAACACAACTTAATTTCAATAATAGTACTGCAACAAGCACTATTCTGAACTCATTGGTCCTAGAATTACCGTTTTCATTCTCATCTAAGTTTGGGCTGTAGCAATAATTTTGGGTATCCATCTTTGCCAGATGGCTTTTGAACTTTATGGGATGCTTGCTGGCAATGTTAGTCCTATGACTGGTGAGAATGTGAAACCAGCTTATGGAGGAGAAGAAGAGGCCTTCCTGAAAAAAGTCGTCTCCCCAATTTATGAAGTGATTGCTAGGGTATAGCCTACTGGATTGATATCTTCCATTTATTTTACTATGTTAAAACCATGCTTTCCTTATACTAAAGCTAATCTTATTTATGTTAGGAAGCTGCAAGATGTAAGAGAGGAAAATCAGCTCATTCCCAGTGGAGAAATTATGATGATTTGAATGAGTACTTTTGGTAAAATAACATCTCATTTTTCAATAGATGTGTTTACATTGGATAACATTTACATCTTTAACTTAAAGTTTTTAATTAAGCACAGGTCTGTAGATTGTTTTCGGTTGGGTTGGCCCATGCGTGCTGATTCTGATTTCTTCTGCAAGACTGTGGATCAGCTTGAAGTGAAAAGAATGGGGTAAGCATGGAATTGGAGTTTTTATTGTAGACTAAACATGTATCGACTATTGAGGGACATTGCCAATACAGAAACAGCTTGTTCCTGAGTTCAGAATTAAACACCGACAGAAAATAGATGTTTTATGCATCCTATACATGTACTATATATCTTTACTGAATATGAAATTGAATCTAACTATAGTATGAGAAGCCTAGGTCTTTCCAGGCACTTGCAACACTATAAAGTTCAATATTGGTTCTTTGAACTTTAATATATTCCTGAAACAAGAAACCACTGGGTCCCTTGAGAGTAAGAGTCTTAAGCTTTTCATCACCTCCATAGTTTCCCATTTATACTTATTCAGAGGCCATATTTGGACTTCTAGTGTTATCCTTTTGAGTAATTTATTCACATGCATGCTTGTTTATTCCCCAGCACATTATCGATGTAATTATCACTTCTAATATAACTGAATGCTATTTCCTCTGGAACTCAGGAAACAAGTCCTACAAGAGATCGGTGGGTAGGGAAAGTTAACTTTGTTGAGATCCGTACATATTGGCATGTCTTCAGAAGCTTTGACAGAATGTGGAGCTTCTTCATATTGTGCTTACAGGTGTGCTCTTTGTAATTCTCTTAGATTTTCTGCTGCCATTTTTCCGTATATTTCTTAGAACTGATGTTGGAAGCCACTGTCATCTGTCAAGGCTATGATCATTGTTGCTTGGAACGGCTCAGGAAAGCTAAGTGCAATTTTGGAAGGCAGAGTTTTCATGAAAGTGCTCAGCATCTTTATAACTGCTGCAATATTGAAACTTGGACAAGGTATGTTGGACTTTTTCAATTTAGTGAGATACTGAGACTGTACGGAAGCTTTTTCTAGTGTTATTTCTTCTAGCTTTTAAACTTTCATGATGTTGATGACTGGATGATTTTCCGGCAAGTTGAATATTTTGTAGTGTTAGATGTTGACACTTCTCTCCTCTTATTAAAGAAAAGGTATTGAAGAGAATGAAAAAGCAAGTCTGGTATATCATCAGCAGTAGACTGCATGAACTTTTTCCTGTCTTTATAATTTAATCTTTTTATCCAAATTTTGAATGTCAATTTTGATTACTTTGGTATTATTTTAGCCAGCTATATATGCACGGTGGAGTGCCCCTGATAAATTTCCAAATATTTATTGGGACTATCTATTGTTGTGACCAAGATTATCTGTTCATTGTGCCTCTAGTTTGAGATGTTAGAAACTTGGAATGTATCTCTTATGTTATTGGTTTTTGTTTAATTTGCTGAAACTTGTGTATCGCCTCTTTCTTGTAAACTTAACTGCATATCTATTTCAGCCATCCTCGATGTAATTCTGAGTTGGAAAGCTAGACGGAGCATGTCCTTCCATGTCAAGTTAAGATACATTTTAAAGGTTGTGTCTGCTGCTGCTTGGGTAGTCATCCTCCCAGTCACCTATGCTTATACATGGAAGAATCCACGTGGCTTTGCTCAAACCATCAAAAGTTGGGTTGGCAACAACTCAAGTACTCCTTCATTGTTCATCTTGGCTGTCGTTATCTACTTATCACCAAATTTGCTTGCTGCCGTTCTGTTCCTTTTCCCATTCATTCGTCGGTTCCTTGAGAGGTCCAACTACAAGATTGTGATGCTTATGATGTGGTGGTCCCAGGTATGCAATGTGTTCTGGTCCTTCCTAGATTCCCACTCTCTTGTTCAATACTCCCTCCGTTCCAATTTAACTGTCGTCTTAGAGAAAAAATTGAAACATCGGTCGCTTTGATTTTTCAAGAGAAATTAAATATTTTTTTCAACTTTGCCCTTTTCTTAATTTTGTTATATGTCTCATTTATTGAGATACATGAATCTATGTAGAACACCCAAAAGCGATATATTAGTCATTTTATACAAATAATTTTGGTATTAGATGATTATCTTAATCTATGTGAAACACTCAAAAGTGACAATTAAATTGGAACGAAGGGAGTAAAAAGCAAGCTAGTAATACTTCTTTTATTTCATGTCTTGCAGCCTCGGCTCTACGTTGGAAGGGGAATGCATGAAAGCACATTTTCACTCTTCAAGTAAGACGTCTATGATTAGACCTTTTTGTCTTTTTTTACATCATCTTATGCAATACTTTACTTTTCGATTTTCAGGTATACATTATTCTGGGTGCTCCTTTTGGCTACTAAGTTAGCTTTCAGTTTCTTCATAGAGGTGCCTACCTTTCCCATTTTATTTTTTAATCTGTGTACCCAATCATACTATTCACATATTCCTTGATGCAGTTACACTAGAATAGGCTGTAACACATTTGTTTTCCGGCTTTAAGCTTATCTCAGACTGAGAGAAACGGAATGTTCCCTTTTTGGGCATGGAAGAAAATTATCTTTTTATTTTTCAGTTAAAGACTAAGCATACTTAATGGCATTTTGTTGCTATATTCTGATTTCGCTGCCAAATATTTCCAATGCAGATAAGGCCTTTGGTAGGTCCAACTAAAACCATAATGAGCGCTCATGTATCAACTTACCAGTGGCATGAATTTTTCCCTCAAGGTAGTCAATATGGGACTTTGTACACACAAACACAAAGAAGAACACTTTTAAATAAAAGATATTGACAGTGACTTGAGTTTTAGTACTTATTCGTCTCCACCTTGTCTTTGCTGCAGCTAAGAACAATATTGGTGTTGTGATTGCAGTCTGGGCTCCAGTTATTCTTGTACGAATGATGCATAATTCTCAACATTGTGATCTGTTCTGCAAGAGGAATAATGTTTTATCTTTGGTTTTTAGGTCTATTTCATGGATGCACAGATTTGGTATGCTATATTCTCCACACTGTTTGGAGGCATATATGGTGCATTCCGTCGTCTTGGAGAGGTCAGCTGAATTCCTTTCAGTTACATTGATGATATCTACTCTAACAACTAAAATGCTTCTCTTTTTGTTGGTTGTTGGAGCAGTAATAAATGAGTTCGAATATTATGTTAAGTGGCATTATAAGAAATCTGATTATGAGTAGCTTTGCTCTATTCTTAAGAAATAGCAAAGGTTGTCAAAAGAAAAAGCGCAAAGGCGCAAATAGAAAAAAGGTGTGCTTGACTGAAGTGAAGCGCACCACCATTTAAAAACTGTGTATATTATTATCAGACGAACATGATTAAAGTTGTAAGATCATAGCACCATTACCAAGTTGATAACATAAGTTAAGTATATATAATAAAAAAACACACGAGACAAAGGTACATAAACTCATATCTTGAGCACTAATAAGTAATAACAACATATTAACACATATTGGAAAACACAGAGTATAAACATAAAACAGTGAAGTTTTGATAATTCTTTTTCTATATTCTTATTGTCCACACTGTTGATGACGAGGAATGCTGAATTTTATCTTCTATAGTTACCTAATAATTTGGCAGCATTCTTGGAGCCCATTATAATGTGTGCTTGCCCAATTTTTTTGTTAATTAAGGATGGGTGCCAATGGGTTACATATGGATGTGAGCTTTACACGAAAAACCTAGTAAAAGAACCCAAAAAGGTAAAGTAAAGCAAGGGCATAAAAGCAAGCGCCTCATGCCCTTTTTGTTGTGCTTCATGTGCTTTTATGTGCTTCACTTGCCTCGCTGCACTTTGATAGATACAAAGCGCTGTGGCTTCCCGTTGTTTCACTTCAACGCTTTAAACGTAGAGCACATGCTTTTGACAACCTTGTAAATGGCAGAAGAAAGAGAGAACAAGTGCTTGTCCTTGCGTGATAATAACTTTAGTTTCCCACCTTTCAAGAATATCGAGCCTTCTGCATTTATTGTAAACCTCTTCTTTATATATATAAATATATATGCCATACGTGTTGAGTCATAAGTGCACAAGGCACAAGAGAGTTCTTAGCGCCAGAGGTGCTAGACGTGCGCCTCTTGTATATTTTCACAAACACCATCCATATGTTAATATAACATATTTGACACATAGAGCGCGTCTGTTGACACCCACGAAATTGCTGAGTACACCCTCTTTGTAGCTGTATTTGATTGTAGACAACAGCTTAAAAATGTTGTACATGCGGGTGCATTAAACACTTCTCTGGGTGTCAAAAGTTGCGCCCTGACACATAAAATCACATAAAGTTCAATTTAATACCAAAAGCCAACTAATAAACATGAAATAAACACTAACTTTGTGAAGTTAGGCTCCATTAACACAAAAAAATATCAAATGTAGCAAAGACAACAGTTACTCAAAATTTTAGTTCTCGTTCACATCAAAGTTCTCATTATCATCACCGAATTGCGGGATGGAGGCGGTGTGGCGGTGGACTGGAGTTAAGGGGACATGGGTCTGCTTGTTTCCTCAGTGGTTCAGCGCTCAAAACCTAAAACCCTATTTTATTTGTTGTGGTAAAACCCTAGTTTATTTCCAGCCTTAAGATATGTTGAAAAATATGTGTATGTGAGAGAAAAATATTTAAGAAAAACATTTTTATCTTTAAAAGAAGACCTAAAAACGTGTTAAAATGGCAGTAAACACTTATCTGCAGAGGCGCGCCTTGGTCGGCCCCTCTCAGACTTAGAAGGCGCACAAAAGCGTGCACTCTAAAAATAGCGTCCGAGTGAACACAAAAAGATGCATAACCTATAACCTCGAGCACCTCGCACCTGAGGTGCGCCTGTAATACATAGTTTTGAAAGGCGCGCCTCAGGCCCTCGAGGCTATAAGTTGTGCGCCTTTCTTGTGTTTAGTCGAGCGCAGTTTTAATGGCGCGCACCTCAGTGTGCCTTTTAAGTTGAGCGCTTCTTTGACTTTCCAGATCTTGTTCACCCCAAAACATGGTTTGTATATAAATTTTGAAATAAAAACCATTTTTGATGAAAAAATAAATAAATAAAAACTCAAAAGAAAACAATGGCGAATCATAAACAAGAATATGGTGTTGAATTTTGGCCTATGGTTTTAAGAAAAAGAATTGGTAAAGATAAAAGAAACTGAGAAACAACTCCTGTGTCCCTATACTCTAGGTTCTTTTCCCCCTTTTTTCTTTGTGAATCTTATCTCTATTGCTGCAGTTTTTATTTATGATAAGAATGAATGCTTTTGTTACATTTGATGTGTTTTGTGTGTCTATGGAATATAACTTCACAACTTTAGTGTGTATTTCATGTTTACATTATGTTCTAATAATGTTCATTAGTTGTCTTTTAAGGTATTATTAGGTGATTTTATGTGGTACTGAACTATGCTATATTAATATATAAATGATATTTAGTGAAAAAGGACAAGAGGCATGCCTTAGGCGCACGCCTTGCGCCTCAGGTGCTAGGACCCCTCTTGTGCCTTTAATAACTATGCCTTAATAACTATGGTATATTCTCAAAAAATAGTTATCATATGCCAGTATGATTTAACATTTTTGCTACAAATATTGAGCCGATGTGGTTAATGATTCCATCATTTGATAGTAATGCATACTTGTTTGTTACTATGTTAACCTGATAACGAGGCATGTGCAGAGAAAATTTTATTGTGTCTGAGGCCCTGAAGTTGCATCTACTATGACTTATATGTCTAACTAACTTTCTCTTTTGGGTTTAACATTTGTCCTTTTTGGGTGGTCAGATTCGTACACTGGGAATGCTTAGATCCCGATTTCAATCATTACCTGGTGCTTTTAATGCGTGCTTAATCCCAGAGGAGAAAAATGAAACAGTGAGAAGGAAAGGACTGAAGGCTACATTTTCCCGCAAGTTTGAAGTGGTATCATTTATCTTTTGTTTATTTGTTTGTTGTTGTCCCCACACCCTTCCTCTCCGGCTTACTGATATATATTCTGGGACTAACATGTGAATGTAAGTGAAATTAATTTTAGTTTCAATGAATATCATTTTACCAGATCCCATCCAGTAAAGAGAAAGAAGCTGCAAGGTTTGCTCAGTTGTGGAACAAAATAATTACAAGTTTTAGAGAGGAAGATCTTATAAGTAACAGGTGATCTTCAATCTCTTTATTGTTAAATCAGCTTGATTGACATCCCTCTCTCTTTCTCATTCTATTTGGAAAAAGCTAAATGTTAGGACATGTTTCTTATTTGATTGTTCAACTTGCTTCTGTTATAGGGAAATGGACCTGCTGCTTGTTCCATACTGGGCTGATCGTGATTTGGAGTTAATACAGTGGCCCCCTTTTCTACTTGCCAGCAAGGTTGCTCTACAGTCTTCACCATTTTTTCCTTTCTTTAGAGATCCCTTCCCCACAATACAGGCATCGAGATTTAAAGGATTTGGGTTTTAAAAATGTTGGTTTTAGGATTTGCTAATCTAAATCAGGTTCTACTTCGGGATTTTGAAATTCAATATTTTAAAACAACCACTACAACACTTATAGATCAATTATTACATTTTTCAATACAATCAATTCTCTCTCCTTACACTTTAATATATTTAAATCATAACTCACATCATCCAATCATTACAATCACACCTAACTACAATATAAAATTACAACATCATTCACTCGTACACATTGATTTGACATAACGTTAAATCTCACCTTACTTAAAATCCCAAAACAAACACACACCTACTATTTATTAGGTTTTCAAAGTTCCCCAGATTTCAAAAACCACTATAAACCCAAAACAAACATTGCCCCAATGATTCAATAGAGTTCCATTTATTCCTTTCTGAACTGGATTTCCCCTCTCTGATCCTGAGATCTAAAAATACTTATCATTGTTGGTATTCAGTATTAATCCATCAAGTGATGAGAAGTTGTTTACGTTGTGAGTCTACTGGTTAGGATAGAGTACCAGAATATATACGAACACTGAAACCCATTCTAAAACCACTGTTAAGCCCACTTGTCTATTAATGTTATAATTGGTATTTCAGTCTAAAGTGCAAGGACATGAGTTTGATTTGAGTATAGTTGATATCTTTTTTTCCTTAGCAATAGAAATGATTTCTTGATATTTGATTATAACTTTTATCTGGCTGATAATGTTTATCATACAGATTCCAATAGCAGTGGATATGGCTAAAGATAGTAATGGCAAGGATAGTGAACTGAAAAAGCGGATTAAGTCTGATGACTATATGTATTCTGCTGTGTGTGAGTGCTATGCTTCATTTCGGAACACTGTTAAAACATTAGTTCGTGGCAATCGTGAGAAAGAGTAAGCATTTGTTAAGGCTTGCAATCTTAAATTGATCTCATATTCTTCAGTTTCTTGAACTTTGTTATGTTTTTGCCAGGGTTATTGAATACATCTTTTCTGAAGTTGACAAACATATAGCAGAGGATGATTTGTTAACTGAATACCAGCTGAGTGCTCTTCCCAGTCTTTATGACCTCTTTGTTAAACTTGTAAAATACTTGGTAGGTATTTTCTGTTGTGATTTTTCTTTTTCTCTAAAGATTGAATTTATAAACTTGGTGGAATTTGGTTGCTTTTCCAGCTAGACAATAAGGCGGAGGACAGGGATCAAGTTGTTATTCTTTTCCAGGACATGCTAGAAGTAGTTACCCGAGATATAATGATGGAAGATCATATATCCAAGTAATGTTTCTTTTCATGGTCAAAAGTAACACGATATTCATCATTTTTAAAGGTCTGAATGATGTTTTCTTATTTTGTTGTAATTTCTATGAATAGCTTGTTAGATTCAATTCATGGTGGATCTGGACATGAAGGAATGGTCCCACTGGATCAACAATATCAATTATTTGCGTCAGCGGGAGCCATCAAGTTTCCAACACCTGAATCAGAAGCCTGGAAGGAAAAGGTATATATACACATTAGTCTGACAAATATAGAAAGCCTATCATTTTCCCCCAAAATCATGTTTTCCAAAAATAGAAAATTTTACCTTTTTCCACCCAAATTTTAATTTTTAATAACTTTTCGTTTTAAATCCGTATTCAACATGTAATAATATATAAGATTTTTGCAATCTTTAATTTGACATCTATATTGCATATATAAAAATAAATGTTCAAACTTAAAATATGTATTTATTGTGATTTGATCTATTTTTTTATTTTGTATGTTTTAGATTGCACAGCACACAAAATAATTGTCAATATACTAATTGTGCATCGCACGGGAGAATTTCTAGTACGAAGAAACAACAAAAACACGAAAAGTCAATTTCAACACTCTTTTACATGCACTTTTCTTACAGTCCAAATATTCAATTTTCGCAGATCAAGAGGTTGTATTTGTTGCTGACGGTGAAGGAGTCTGCAATGGATGTGCCATCAAACCTAGAAGCTAGAAGACGCATTTCCTTCTTCTCCAATTCTTTGTTTATGGACATGCCATTAGCCCCTAAAGTCCGCAATATGCTATCATTCTCGTTAGTCCTTATCCTTATATCATTTCTTTTCTCATGTGGAACAAATAGTTCCAATCCCATTAAGATCACAAGTTTTGTGATGCCTAAAAATGGTATGGTAGGTCATGCAACTGTAGCATTACCAGTTTGACACATTCAAATGGAAATAAACTAGTCAAAAGGTGCAAAGAACGTCATGCACATGGGAATTTGACCTCCTATAGTTGCCATTAGGTGCTAAAATGAAGGTGAATCAATGGCACACAAAAAGAAAAGGGGAAAAATTTGGTGTTTCAAAATGATCAAACTTAAAATGAAGTCTTCCTATGCAAAAAGAAACAGCCTGCAAAGACAGTTTTCGCAAATCATATTACTCTGATGGAATGTAACATGTTATAATTTTAGCTGAAAGTTGGTGTGTATAAAATGCTCCAATCCAATGCCGTCTCTGGGAAATTGATAAGTTAAAACTCATGCTCCTATATCAACAACTAGCATCCTTTTTTTTTTTGGTGGATATTTCACGAGATCTATTTTTCTGGAAAATTTGTGGAGATTATAAGTAATATTGCTGCTAATAATATTAGACTGAGGCTTCCATTTTCTTTCTTTCTACGTCTAGATAATGCCCCTATGAATCTTTTGCATTATTCTTCCTAGTGTTTAATCTCTAAATTTGAGCTGGATCGGTTTTCTTGGCTAGACCTTTCTGGTAGAGAATTTTTATGAGCCTTGATCATTGTTATTTACACATTGATGGTGCAATGTCCTAATTACTTTCTCTAATAAAAAAATCATCATGCATTCTTGCTTTTATATATGAATTTAACGTAGAAACTATTCCTATTTAGTGTTTTGACTCCTTATTACGCGGAGGAAGTTCTCTTCTCATTGCCCGACCTGGAAGTGCCAAATGAAGATGGTGTTTCCATTCTATTTTACTTGCAGAAGATTTTCCCAGGTTTGTGCTTTGGGTGCTTACATGTACATCATATTTCTCCTTTTCTAAATTGTGCAACCAAATCGTGCAGATGAATGGAACAATTTTCTGGAGCGTGTCAACTGTCTTAGTGAAGAAGAACTTAGAGGATCTGATGAATTAGAAGAACAATTACGCCTTTGGGCATCTTATAGGGGCCAAACTTTGACAAGAACAGGTATGACTAAAAGAACTCTTGGTAATCTGGTTTATAGTTCTCTGCTTTTCCTTTTCATTCATTTGTCTTTTCTATCTTCCTTTCTTGGGATCGAATAGGTGGGTTTTGGTGCCTGAATTGCAAAATACCAAGGATTGGATACTTTGACATTGTTGTTGGGTCCGCTATAACTTTCGGATGGAGATTAAATTTTATTTCATACATATTAATCAAGACACAATAATGCCATCCTGAGTTTGAAGCGGTTTTTATGATTATGCATATTAATAGGTTCATCTATCACAAATACTGAATAAAGATCCCTTTTTTTTATCGGTTATATGGTGACTCGAACCCGTGACCTTTTTGGGCATAGGTAGTGGAGCTCTAACCACTTGAGCTATACCACTTCGTCAATAATAAAGATCCCTTATCTACAAGCACATCGATTGATGCAAGGAAATGAAGCAATAATTGCAAGGAATTACTTGCCATTAATATATTATGAACCTGTAATAGTGCTCAATTTCCTTGACTTAAATGTACCTGCTAATTGATAGATCTTGTCTCAGCCCAAGTATCGCATGGACTTCTCATGACTCTTCATATAACCCATAATGTTTCAGATTTGTAAACAATTCTCTATCAATATAGGGGTTCAGTAATCTTTTTACCAGGGCACTAGTATATCTGCTTAATAGGACCCCTCATGGTTGTTTGTGTTAGTTGTTCAACCTAAATGCCTTTGCTACAATTTTTTCAATGACCAAGTTTGGAGTTTCTTGTCTGATGCCTTGTTCTAAATTGTGACAGTAAGGGGAATGATGTATTACCGCAAAGCACTTGAACTCCAAGCCTTCCTTGATATGGCCAAAGATGATGGTACTCTATCTTTCTCTGGCTTCTGTGAATGAGCGCAATGGAACTTTTCGCTAGTTCTTTTATATTTGATTACGAATTACTGTATTTAAACAGATTTAATGGAGGGTTATAAGGCCATTGAGTTGAATGAGGATCAGATGAAGGGAGAGAGGTCACTTTGGACACAGTGTCAAGCAGTATCAGATATGAAGTTCACATATGTTGTATCTTGTCAATTATATGGCATCCAAAAACGGTCTGGTGATCCTCGAGCTCAGGATATATTGAGACTAATGACGACGTAAGAGTCATAGACCTATTAGACTGTTTTCTTGTGATTATTGTTGCCTAATCACATTCTTATGAACAGATACCCATCTCTTAGAGTAGCATATATAGATGAAGTTGAAGAACCAAGTAAAGACAGGTCCAAGAAGGTCAATGATAAGGTGTACTATTCCACTCTTGTGAAGGCTGCTCTGCCAAAGTCAAATTCTTCAGAGCTAGGGCAGAACCTAGACCAGGTTAGTTTTGGATTTGCAAATCTAAATCTGGTTCTATTTTGGGATTTAGACATCTAGTTTTATAAATCAACCACTACAACAGCTATAAACCTACTATCAAGCATTCCAGTACAATCATTTCTTTTTCCTTACACTTTAATATATTTAGATCATAACCACATCAAAATCCCAAAACAAACATGTACCATACTATTTAGCAGATTTTCAAAATTCCCTAGATTTCAAGAAACGGTGTTTTAAAAACCACTTAAAACCCAAACCATATAGTTTTTTCAGAATTTAAGAATATTAGTTGTTTTATCTTACTGATACTGAAGTTACTTGGGGGATCCTCTTGTTACTTGCCTACTCTCTGGCTATAGCTATGATGATACTCATCTGCAGCCATCATCTCTGTGCTAGTCAAAGTTTGGCATAGCTAATTGGTCAACCACATCAGACTGATACAGACATCAATTTGATTTCACCATATTCTCAGTTTCTGATTTCATGATTGAAATTCCTATCAAATGCAGGTTATCTATCGTATAAAACTTCCAGGGCCTGCTATCTTGGGTGAAGGAAAACCTGAAAATCAGAATCATGCCATTATTTTCACCCGTGGCGAAGGCTTACAAACAATTGATATGAATCAGGTATAGTTCTAATAATGATCGTATGGCTTTCATTTACATTCTTCATGTCCTGATATTTATATCCAATTT